>RJWJ010037735.1:0-7500 GCA_004363605.1 Indri indri
AGCCCCAGTTTCATTTAGTGGAGAGTGGTTATGCTGGACATCTCCTAAACCAAGAGAAAAAGAAAAGGAATGTGTTCAAGGATCATCTTTTTTCCTCTCTAAAAGTGTTACCAATTCTCCCATTACCTTAATTTCCCCCGTTTCATGAAGCACCTATTCCATCTCGGATGTGGAGGACACAGAGGTGAGTGACGTGTGAACCTGATCTCATGCTGCTCGCAGCTTAGTGGCAGAGACAGTCAAATCAACAGATAATCCCAGCAGTGTGATAACCTCAGAGTTAGAGTGTGTCGCCAGAGCAAGACGCAAAGGAGACAGTTCAAGCTGGCTGAGTAACCTGATTGATCACCCAGGAATGAGAAGAATCTGCACCTTTCGACGGCTGCCTGATGGAACCTCCTGGCCACAGCAAAACCCCTTCTCCATGCAGGGAACTAGGGGACGCAGGAATGCAGTGCTGCCTGCGTAAACATTCCATTTGGGAACTTCGAGAATCTTGAGAAAGATTTTCATTTATGTTGACCCCAACTGTAATTCCCTACAAATTACCCTTATTACCCCTGGTTCAGCCCTGAAGCTAGCTAATCCTCCGTGGCTGTGGCAGGCAGGGTTTTGTGTGGTTGCGTGTAGTTGTCCTGCCCTGCAGGAGGTCTTCTGGCTCCGTGCTCTCCTGAGCTGTTCCCGGCCAGCCATTCTGACGGTGCCCCTGTTTGTTGGCAGTGTCCCCCTACGAGATTCCCCAGAGTGGCCCATGACGTGCTTCGTGCAGACAGAGAACGCGATGGGGCTGAGAGCCTGCTGAAGCTCCCACAGGTAGAGTCCTCCTGTTGCCACCATGTCAGCTTTGGCTTCTGAATTTGTAGTCAAGTAAAACCCCTAGGTATTTTTATTTTTATTTTTTTGGCATGATCTGGTATAATATTAATCCTAGTCTCTTCCGTCCTCTGTTGGTTTAGCTGGTTGCCTGAACTTAAATACAGGGTTTCATATTTATCCCTTTAAAATTTTGTCTTGTTAGTTTGGGTCTGTTGTTCCAACTTGGCTAGGTCTTTTTTTTTGTTTGTTTCCCCAGTCTGATTCCACCATGTGTTCTTAGCTTTATGTGCTCTTTGGATGGATGGGTCTGCTTGGTCTCATCCCTCAAGTTGGTGGTTTCAGTGAATAGAACAGGGACGAGACAGCACTGTGGCAGTCCCTAGACACATGGACCTCTGGGTTGACACCTGAGGTAATGGTATCAGCCAGCTATACATATAATTGGCTGTACTTTATTATCTGAAAGACATTTTTTGATTCTAAATATATAAAGAAATGATAAATTTTGGCTGGGCGCAGTGGCTCACACCTATAACCCCAGCACTGTGGGAGGCCAAGGCAGGGGGATCGCTTGAGGTCAAGAGTTCAAGACCAGGCTGAGCAATGTAGTAAGACCCCATCCCTACAAAAAATAATTTAAAAAAATTAGCTGGGCCTGGTGGTCCTAGCTACTTTGGGAGGTTGAGACAGGAGAATCGCTTGAGTTTGAGGCTGCAGTGACTTATGATTGTGCCACTGCAACCCTAGCCCAGGAAACAGAGTAAGACCCTATCTCAAAAAAAAGAAAATGTAGTTTTGAGATACATCATTAAAATCAAAAAATACTCTTAACTGCATTTCTCAGATCAGTGAATCTAACTAAGGCTATTCTTCAGTTTGTTTTATTTGAAGTGTTTTACTGGACCTGTAGTTAGTGGCGAATTCCTCAGAATCACCTCCCCCCCACAGACACCAAATGTTTTTTCAGCAACTGTTAAATCTGTTCGAAAACTGTGAACTTGCAGTATATAATCTACAGCATGTCCTTTTAACTCTAGTATCATTATTTTATCCAAAATGATGCACTCACACCACTCTTCTCTTGCTTAATATTACTTTTTTTTTTTTTTTTTTTTGAGACATAGCCTTGCTCCGTTGCCCTGGATAGAGTGCAGTGGTGTCATCATAGCTCACTGCAACCTCAAACTCCTGGGCTCAGGCCATCCTCCTGCCTCAGCCTCCTGAGTAGCTGAGACTAAAGGCGTGTGCCACAATGCCTGGCTAATTTTTCTATTTTTAATAGAGACGGGATCTCACTGTTGCTCAGGCTAGTCTCAAACTCCTGACCTCAAGGGATCCTCCTGCCTCAGCTTCCCAGAGTGCTAGGATTATAGGTGTGAGCCACTGCACCCACCCATGCTTTATATTGCTTTCGAGTACTTTTCACCACCTAACATTGTATTGGTTGGTGATCTCTCTCTCCTATAAGAGTAAGCCGTGACCTGTTTATTAGAGACTGCTAGCATCTGATACATAGTGGCTTCTAAATACATATTGAAGGAAGGAATGAATGAGTACATTCATCTATAGTGAAACTGCTCAGTAGTCAGGATCCTGGGTCTACCTTCCGGTTCTTTGCAACGGCTTCCTCTACCCCCTTCTCCCCTTCTAACCTGTCTGAAGAAATCCAAGTGAGGATGTCCACTTTTGGCTGGACACAGTGGTTCACGCCTGTAATCCCAGTGCTTTGGGAGGCCATGGCAGGAGGATTACTTGAGGCCAGGAGTTTGAGACTAGCCTGGACAACATAGCGAGACCCTGTCTCTACAGAAAAAAAAAGGAGTCCATTTTGAACTCTCTTCCCCCATCACTCCCAAGCAAGAAAAGGGTGTTTGGGTGAATTGACAGTGTTCTTTTATGTTAGCAGTCCGAGTATTCCGCAATCCAAGACAGTCCCTATGTATGTAGAGATCGAATGTGAACGAATATTGGAGGTAGGGACATTTTGGTGTTCTGTTTGAGAAACAGACGTTACACTCTGTGTGCTTAGAGTGACTAAGCACGTAGACTCCACAGCCATACTATCTGGTTTTGTCATTTGGGCTGGGTATTCTTGGGCAACCTCAGTTTTCCCATCTTTAAAGTAGGGACAAAAACAGTGTCCGTCTCAGAGTGTGGTTATCAAGATCAAAGGGATGCTGTACGCACAGGCCTAACACAGTGCCATAGCCAGTAAGTGATGGCTTCCATTATGAAGGTTTTCATTTTAAAGAGCTTTGGGAAAGAAAGGCGCAAAGGAGGAAATGAAGTCAGCCATAACCTCATCCCCTACAAATTAAACTATATTGTAAAATTTTTGATGTAAATCTCTTGTATTTTCATATGCATACCGATGTGTTTTGTTCACTTACCATCTTCATGATCATTTGCCTATGCCTATAAATAGTTTCTTTAAAGACATTTTGATAACAATGTATGGAGTTATATGCATCGTTATTTATTTACAGTCCCTGGTTTTTTTGTTTTTTGATTATTTTCATTTTTTTTTTTCCTTTTATGTTGGAATGAATAATCCTTTTATCTCCATGCATCTCTCGGGTGGTTTCCTTAGGATAAACTCCTAGAATGGAGGAATTGCTGAGTCAAAGGGCATGTGCGTTTTTGAGGCTTTCGATACACACTGCCTGCTCTTCCGTCGGAAGGCAGAGTCATTGCCCCTCCTCCGGCAGAGCAGGGGAGCACCCAGAGAAACAGGCCATCCCTGCCTGCTGGCTGACGTCTCTGGTGATGCCGCGTGGGTTATTCACAGAGGCAACAGTTTCTCGCTGTCTCTATTCTCTTTGTTTTTCTTTCCTTCCCCTTTGTTTCCCTTCTTGGTTTTCTGCCAAACAGCCTCTTGTGAAAGGACTGCCTAATTAACCCTGTGCTAATTAACAATTTAAAATTACACAGCGCGACTGTTCATGTTTAATTCTCAGGGAGCTGGAGCAACAGCGGGAACCCCCTCCCCTTCCTCATAGCCGCACCCCCACCCCAGCTTCCCTGCCGCCGTTGCATTTGACTCGGGAATAGGCTGACGCTGTCATGAGCACATGTTTTTAGTGTGAAGAGGCTCCCCTTGATGAATGGGGAGCCACAGGCTAATACGGTAGAGTTTTATCGTTTTAAACAATCTTCGATAAGTAACGACCGATGATATTTGTAAAGATACAGAGTGGCTTTATGGGCGGTTCTGAGGGAACGATAATTTGGGAGACAAGCAAGGGTGGGGGGTTCTTAGTGAAGGCGTTGGAATTTCCCTCTCCAATGGCAGATTTAAGTGCTAAACAGAAAGAGAATGTTAGTGCTAGCTAGATTGTTCCTATAACTTTCTTGCTGGAAGGATGTGCTCTTTTAAAATCTAACTGAATTCTTAAACAAAAATGCCACGTTGAGTACAACATTGAGGGTCATTGAATAGATCACTTGGACGTTTTAATTAAAGGGAATTTAGGGGTTTCAAAAGAACCCCCCAAATTCCCTTTAAAGAGAGAGGTGGGCTGCAGGAGGGGCTGAGGGTTGAGTGTGCGTGTGCGCTGGCCCTGGAGCCAGTGAAGGGTGGGGAAGGGGCGCAGAGCCGGGGTCAGGGGGACTGAAGACAGGCACGCGTGTCTCTCTGGCGGGGCTGCCTGGGAGAGTGCGGGGACCCACTGGGTTCCCAGGCTGCCCTCTGTAACTGAAGATCATTGATTTTACGGGAAACCATGTTTACAGACAGAGTGCTGATCGACCTGCCGAGTTGACTTCTGCCTCCTTAAGTAAGAACTACCTTTTTCTTATTGACTGGCTGATAAACAGAGCGAGAGAGACTGCCGGCCAGGTGGGAGAGTGGTGGGTGCCCTGAGGCCCTTGAGCTGCAGGATTGGGAGGCTGCAGAGAGTTCTTCACCTCTGTGCACCGGGCCCCTTTTGTCCATTCCCATCTTTGAACATCCCGGGAACCGGTGGGGGAGTCTGAGACCGACCTTCTGTGGTTACCTGGCAATACGGGTACCAGGCACAGAAAACTTGGCAATCTGGTGATGATGTTGTGAAGCAGAGAGGGGCTCGGGCTTTAATTAGAGTTCCCCAGGGATGGTCTGAAAATGCAGATTCCCATGGGGGGGTTGTTAAAAGTCTGCATTTGTCACAAGCTCCCTGGTGAGAACGATGCCAGTAGTCCATGAACTGCACTTTGCTTGCTTGGCAAGGTTGCAAACAGTTCTGCTTGTCGTGGCCAATGCGCGTGGAAAGGAAGCCCGGACCACGCCGCGTGAGTCCTGACGTGGGATCCTTCTTTCCCACCTGCGTCCTCGTGGTCTTCATGAGCTTTCATCCCTTGTGAATGTGTGTGTTCTAGCATCACCCCACGGGGTCATCTGTCTTTCAGAGGTGGTTACAACATCATTCTTTCTTGACACCTTCTGCTTTGGAGTAGAAAACAAAGTAAAGGAGTTTTTGAAAGTCCCAGCCCCTTAGCGGGATAGTTTGTGGAGGAGGAGGAGGAAGAAGAGACGGGAGCAAGAGAAGCCCACCAATTAATTGGTAAACGCTTGCAGGTTTCTCGGGCCCAGCCCAGGCTGGAGAGGAGATTGGCTTTGCTGTCGATAAACAAGTCCCTGGTGCAGCATCAAAGCTGTTCTCCTTTATCAATCGTGGCCTCCCCTTCCCGCATGTTCCTGTAACTTACCAAGCATTTATGACATTGATTTTACAATCGGGCTGTTAACCCTCCCGCCCCTTCAGGCCTGCCAACCTTTTTGGCCTGAGCTGTCAATCGGATGTCATCCAGCCAATCAGGAGCCTCCTTAAGAAAAGCCACCCTGGATTCTCACCTGTATCCCAGCTCAGCCTCGGGAGGAAGTCCCGCTGTGTTTGCTGTTTGGTTTGGTTTGGTTTAGCAATATGTCCTTTCCAAGGCAGTCACACGGAACTTTGTTGTCGCGAAGGCTGAGGTCGTGAGAGGTGTGTGTGTGCGTGTTGTGTGTGTTTTAGACGCGTGATGTCACAGCCTTCCAAAAAGTTACTTCTCCCGAGTCTTCTGGTAAGCCTGCCTTGCCCATCTTTTCCCGAGGGGGAGCTGTTGGCTCATTGTGCAGTCAAGAATCAAGAAATGAAAAAAGTCTGAGAAGATGGGGGTTGGCGGGGAGGAGGGAGATCCAAGCCCAGCCGAAATCGTCATCCGCTGTGTATGAATGAGAGAAGCTGCCAAGTGTTCTCCAGGAGGAGCAGCAGGGGAAGGGTGTCTGGGGAGCCACAGGTGAAAGATCAGGACTTTGCGGGGTGCTGTGCTGCCCGTAGGAGCGGGGCCGGGATGGAATAAACACCCCTGCGATGAGTACGACGTTGCCGCAGGAGCAGAGCGGCTCGTGATCTGATGCCTCCCTCCCTGGGGACGAGAGGTCTCACAGGGCAAATTCAGCTCAGTGATGCTTTGGAGTCGGAAACGGAAAAGCCCCAGGGCTGAGGGACAGCTGGTTGGGTAGCGACTAATAACTAAGAGGCAGGTGTGGAACCAGGGTGGCGGAGCCCAGCTGCCGTCTCGGTTTGCCGCTAAGATCCTTGATAGCAAAAGCCACCAAGCACGTGGTGATCAGGCTCCCTCCAGACAGGGCGACATAGATGCTGCTGAGGGGGAGTTGGCAGATGGAGAGTCTGGTCGGTTCCGGAAGCCAAGCTCATGTTTTACACTTACGTATATTTAGTCTGAAGCCGGCTAAGTCCCAGGAAGGGAGCTCAACTTGTTGGGGCAGAGGAGATGGGAATTTGGGGACCTGTTTCCTCTTCTATTTTGCAGTGGTCAGAGTAACATTGGGCCTCTTTTTGGGTTTCACCCCTTGGTTTTAGTGCTTATAAAATGGGACCTGGAGAGGATGAATGCAGCCAGGGGCCCTCTTGGGGACATTGCAGAGCGCCTGTCGGCCTACACACTTGGCCTTTGACCCTCCCACACCTTCTCTGAACTCAAACTAGGAACGTGGTCATTTCAAGCAAGAGCAGCCTTTCTAGGCTATAAGTATATCCCTGTGCGTTTCCGTTCTTTTCTGGGGGCACTAAGCCTTCCTCCTCCTCTTATCCCTCCCTGCATTCCCCTGGCCCACAGACAGTGCGGGCAGTGGGGGTGACTGTGTTGCCACGTGTGTGTGGTGGGGTGGGAGAGATGTCCTCACGCACCTCTCCTCCGCTGTGGCTCGACACCTGGCCCCAGCTCCACACTGTGCTGGCTGAGACCGGAAACCTGCACCTGCCTCTAGGGGTGTGAAGCACGACACTCCGATGTCAAAGAGGCCTGCTCCTGGTCCCCTCTGCCCGTGTCCCCCACTCACTCCACGGACCGGCTGTCCCGCTGCGCGTCTCTGTGTCGTGGGTGTGGACAGAAGCCTCTTAGAGTGCGCCCCGTGTGCGGGACCTTAGCCTCGGCCCTCCTAACCTCTTTCCTTTCTCTCTCTCTTTCCCCTCTCTCCCTCCTCCCCCCTTGCCTCCGCCCTTCAGGTCCGATCCTCCGTACTGGGTGCAATGAAAGCTCCACGCAGGCCTTACCATGGAAGGCTGTGACTCGCCCGTCGTCTCGGGGAAGGACAATGGGTGCGGTCTCCCTCAGCACCAGCAATGGACTGAACTCAACAGCACCCACCTCCCTGACAAAGCCAGTAGCATGGAGCAGTCCACAGGCGAGAGCCACGGGCCC
>RJWJ010037735.1:10000-15365 GCA_004363605.1 Indri indri
AGTTCATGATGAGTGGCTTCCAGCTGGACCCCGCTGGGCCCGTGGCTGCCATGACGCCGGCTCTAGGTGAGGATGACTGCGTGTGTGTGTATGTTGTCATGACAGGGGCTTAACTGGGGAAAACGGAGACTAGTCGGAGGGAGTCCTTTGGATTCGGTTGACTTTACCTTCTCGAGTTGCTTTGTGTAGACCGGAGTGTGTTACGATCGAATATTTTTTTCTCAGGAATCCTTTGAGCTCTGCGGTGCACGTGGAAGAGTTGATGTATTCGGCAGAGATACGACTGTACTCAGGCTGTGTAGGGCCAGGATTAAAATGTAAATGCTTCGTCTAGTTTTTGGCTTACGCTCAACCTTCCTGTCTGTTCCCTTTCTCTTTTTTTCAATTTGAAAAATCACTGCAATCACCCAAAACTTTGGTATTCCATTAAATATTTGTTGAAATGTACGAAAAGCTGTAGCTGGGACAGTCATCTCAATAAGTGGAACAGGGATAATTATCTCAGTGGTTTAAATAAGGACAGTCATTGCAGGAATTCGGAACCGTAGTGTACCTTACTCACGTAACCAAAGGCTGATGCTTTGCTGAGCTGGGAACCACCCAGATAGATTTCTTTGCGAATTCTCCACGTATTTATGAGTCTCGATGAAAGAGATGTGTTCTTTTTCTTTCCTATTTTGGATGAGTTATTTGTGGTTAGTACAGTTGGGAATTAAATGGGAATTAAATTGCCCCGGGGCACTGTAAAGGGTGGTGTGACAGATGAGAAACAAACCCGTTGTAAAATTGTCCATCAAGGAAAGCTAAGGTTTAATGTCAGTTGCATCTTGGTTAACCGAGTCTTTGTTCCTGTGAAAAATGACCTGTGCTTTGCAGAAGTTGGGTTGGCTGTGTCCGGACACCAGGTCTTACCAGTTGTCTTACTTCATCTAGAATAGGACCCAGAGTGTAGGATTCGGATGGTGAAAACTGTGAGTCTTTATGCAGAGGGAATCATGCCCACTTTGGGGATAGCTGCTATTACTAGGAGATCTACAAGTCGGTTTCGTGAGGACTGATTCACTCCAGCCTCCACCTCTTGTGCCTTGGACGGGACCCTGCTGACCTCTGTTCCCTCAGTCTGCTAACTAATCTCTTGGGACCAGTGGCCATGGCCTGGATTAACCAGTATCACCTTTCTGACAAAGAAGTAAGTTGTTCTGGGCACCACAGTGTGAGCAAGTCCTTTCTTTCTGAGAGGGTTTAGGTCAGTGGTCCCCAGCCTTTTTGGCACCAGGGACCAGTTTCGTAGAAGATGATTTTTCCATGGATGGGGGGTTTGTGGGGGAATGATTCAAGCACATTACATTTATTGTACACTTTATTTCTATTATTATTACATCGTAACATATAATGAAATAATTACACAACTCACCATAATGCAAAATCTAATACCACCACTGATCTGACAGGAGGCGGAGCTCAGGCGGTGATGTGCGCTATGGGGGAGCAGCTATAAATACAGACGAAGCTTCGCTTGCTTTCCTGCCACTCACCTCCTGCTGTGTGTGTGGCCCGGTTCCTAACAGGCCACAGACCAATACCGGCCCGGGAGTTGGGGACCGCAGGTTTAGATGACTACCAGGGGGCCAGACCTCACCAGTTTGCCAGTCTTTATTTGTGTGGCGATTTAGTGCTCATTGTTGTGGATGAGTTATATTTGAAAGCATTCAGTTTGTTTTTCTTGCTATGTATTCAAATTTGAATCCTTGATACTTTAATTTTATTTTCCGTTTTGAAACATTTGTCTGCTGATTCTTTATTACCAAATGACTTGAGGCTGTTTGACCCAGCTGGTTGGTCACAGCTGTGTAGGGACTGACAGTCTCATCTGTGCGCAGGGTGGACCATGCACACCAGGGCGATGGGCTCCAGTATCTAGGACATTTTTTAAAAACCAGTAAGAATTGGGGTTTTATAGCCTGAGGACTTAAAATGTTGGGAAACAGATCTTAGAGTAAATCGAACATAGTGGAGGTGGAGTAAAGACAGAAAATGAATGGGTTCATATCGGGTCAAAGTGAGATCTTTTTAATTACCTTGAAAACAGGTAACTAAGGCTTGACTAGAGAAGCAGAGACACGTTTTGCATTCACACCAAGTGTCTGTGAGTCTTGGGGCGTCACACACTGTCCCCGGCAGTTATGGCAGGTACAAAAGAAACAGAAGAATGAATCCCTGTATTATAGACATACAGAAAAGATCTGTACTTTATTTCTTAAAGACAAGAGAGCTCTTCCTTCCAAGGACTTCATCCAGCTCGGTCAGGAAGGGCCCTTGAATTTCTAGTGTCACACTGGTCAGCGAGGTGAACGTCTGGAACAGCCTGGGCGTTCCTTCCTTGGGCCGTGAGAGCTGTGGAGATGGTGCGAGGGCCACAGATGCTTTATGCCGGAGCTCGCGTGGAAGTGTCCAAAGGACTTAGAACTTAAGTTGTATGACTTCCGTAGGAGGAGCCAACATAGCAAATGAAAAGAACCATAACTGTCAGCTCTATCTGCAGCTCTGCAGACTTTCCCCATAGGCTGTTTAGAAGACGGCTGTAGGTGTTATTAGACTTGACTGGGCTCTGTAGGGGGAACAAGTTTTTGTGAAGTACACTCCTGCTTGCAAAGTTATTGTTCTCACACTTCCCTTGACAGAACCTTCTCTTTAGCATTATTAAACAGACACCAGTCCTGGGGATGCGTCCTTTCCAGAGGCTTTTAAGGGAAGGGTTGGGCCTCCTTCGTCTGGTATGGTTGGATTTGCCGCAATTTGTAGACAGCATGTTGGACTTGAGACCATGTGAACATCCTCCCAAACATTCCTTCCGACTCTAAAGTTCAGCACAGCACTGAGAAAGGGATTGCTTATGGGGCACCTGCAAGTCTCCCAAGTAGCCAGCTAGCCACCCGGCCCCTGCGTGAGGCTTGGTAGCTCCCCTGCTCCTGCCTTTGATTCTAGAATGTGCCTTTTGATCCATGTGCCTCTCTGAGGATGTGCTTATGGGTAGGCTCACGTGCCAGGGTGTAAATTCCAGGGTTAAAGTTAGGCGCATACAGGGAGGTGGGGGCTTGCTCCTTTCCAAGACGATATATCCACCATGGCTCAAGATTAAAGACCTGCTAAGTCCTTATTTATGGGGGCTCTCCAGCTGCCTGTGAACTGGGTGAGGATCCTCCACTTCTTGGGAGCTGAGTTAGTTCCTTTAGCCTTACGGATTTGCAAGATTCTAAGCCCTGGGTTTGTTTCTCCGAGGTATAGTTCTTAAAGGGAGTTTTCGCTGGCCGGTCATCCTAACTCGTTTTATCACTTTTCTGCTTCTGTCCTTGATTTGCATTTCATTTTAAGACCTTAGAATGGGAACAGGGACTGCTTTCCTCTGCTTGTTCTGAGGCCTTGTAATTTTCACTCAGGCATCCAGCAAGTGACAGCTGAATTTGTCTTTAGAGCAGTATTGATGCACTGAGGTGAAATCTGAAAAGTGGCGAAGGTTTGATGCCCCGGGTGGTTGGCATCAGAAGCAAATATATGTTTGCTCCTTGTCTTACCCTCCGGGCAGTTACTGCTTTGACTGTGAACACCAAGTACATTTTGTGGATGTTGCCCAGCCTCCATCCCCATTCAGGGATGGAACTTTTAGGCTTTGTTTTTTTGCTTTCTCTTTTTCTCTCTTGTCCTAGAAAGAATGTCATAGTTATGGCTCCTCTCACCAGGGGAGATGGTAAGAGAGACAACAAACAGAAAGCTTCCTAAGCCTTCTGGAATGCATGTGCAAAAGGTTTCTGTGACTTGCTGGACTGTTCATAGCTTCAAACACAGCTGGTCTGCTTACTAGTGCCTGTACTGATCTTTTGACTTGAGGTGTCTCTTGTAGCGTAAATAAGAAAATCATTTAAAAAAACAAAACAACAAAACAAAAACCTTTTCTTTGATGAGCCAGTAACTTGGATTCTAATCAGTCATTTAAAAAAAAAAATAATAACCTTAGCCCGACCACACCTAAAAGGTCAGGTTTAAATATGAATTGGGGGTGTGGGCAGACCTCTAATAGCTCAAGCGTGTGTGTGTGTGTGTGTGTGTTCAGGGGAGAGGCAGAAATAGCAGCCGCTGTTCAGCTTTCTGCTTGACTGTCTGCTTCTAGGTAATGGACGGAAGGCTGCTCTTTCCAAGCCTTTCTCAGGATATAAATAAGACCTTGCTGTATTAATTTACTGCAGTGATTGTGAGCCCGTCCCGGTTTATGCAGGGCGGCGATGGACTGAAAAGGAACAGGGTGGAGAGGGAGGGGAGATCTTTCTCAGATCCTGACCCTCGCGTTTCACTGCCCATCTTGGTCCACTTCCTGAACGTGTAACATTTTGGTTTTTTTTTTCACCCTTGTCTGGTACAGCAGACGTTTGGGCGTCAGTGCAGGGGGCTGGGTCCTGCAGCGGGTTGGCGAGGATTAGGCAGGACCCCTGCCCCAGAGAGGTGGCGCCCTGATGGGGATACCAGCTGTCTGTCTGTGGTTGACTGTGGCTGCAAAGGGATGTGACAGGCCCTAGAAAGTACCACAGGTCACACAGTGCAGACGCTCAGGAAAGGGAAGAGGTCGTCCTATTGGGAAAATGTGGCAGGGACTGGCGTCGTTGACCAGAGGGGTGTGGCAAGAATATTCTCCAAATCTTCACTTTGGAGCTGCGATGTCCAGTGCAGTCACCGCCCGCCACACATGGCTACCTAAATTTAAATAATTACATTAAAAATTCAGTTCTTCAGTTGCACTAGCCATATTTCAAATGTTCTTTCGTCGCATGTGGCTAGTGAGTACTGCTTCAGACAGCGCAGCTGTAGAACATTCCCATAATCGCGGAAAGCCATGTTGGTTAGCGCTGCTGTGGATAAATTCTGGGCCCAATTCTGATTGGCCACGAAGGCTTGGTGTCTTGAGTTTGCAGCTATAAGTCATTTCCAATTTACGGGTGGGGGTTGGAGTTTTAGATTCTATTATATGCACTGGATGATACTTATTTCTGTCTTTTCTTAGATCTGAGAGAAGGGGTGAATTGAAATATTCAAGACATTATAGTTCCTAACTTTTTCTCTGTGTTCTTCTCCTAAAGGAGGAAAACATAATGCCTGCCAGAAATCTCAGAATGTCTGTGGAAAAGATTCAAACACATCACGTTGACTTTTTTTGTGTGTTTGTCTGGTTTCCAGCTTGTAGCACCTTACAACACTTGAAATGTGATCTTTTCTTCTTGGACCCTGGTTGGGGGGTGGCGGAGGGCTGGGTCGTGCCTCAGCTGTAGCGGTGAGCCTGGCCTCTGACTCTCTTCCTCTCTCCTTCCCGGCAGTGGGC
>RJWJ010037736.1:0-15381 GCA_004363605.1 Indri indri
CTAAACATTTAGGATAATTTTGTCCTCTTGGTGTATTTTTCCCTTTTCATTATAAAAAGACTCTCTTTATCACTTTTAAAATCCTTTGTTCTAAAATTTAAATTGATATTAATATAGCCACCCCAGGATTCTTTTGATTGGTATAAAAATGGTAAAACCTTTTCTGTCTTTGTATTTTTAGCTCATGTAGTCACATTTAAAGTGGATTTCTATAGGCAACATACAGTTGGGTCTTCCTATTTTATTCAATCAGACAATATTTATCTTTACATTTGATGTGGTAATTGATATGCTTGTGTTTACATCTGCCATGCTACCATTATTGTTCTATTGGTTCTGTTTTTCTTTTTTACATTTATCGTTTCTTCTTTTGAGTAGAATATTATATATGATATTATTTGTTGGCTTATTTGTTGTAAATCTTCGTTTTATTTTGTAGTTGCTTTGGGATTTAGAGTGTACGTCTTTGATTTGCCCCAGTCTGCCTTCAAGTGATATTAAGCCACCTCTCTTATAGTATATACAAGAAATTTCAAAGAGTATACTACTTTTCCTTTCCTGCCCTCTGTGCTATTGTTGTCATACCTTTTGATTTTACCTATGTTATATCCAATGCACCATAATGTTATTATGTTGGCTTCAAACACTGAGTAATCTCTTTAAAATAAACATTTAATTTGGAATACATTTAGATTTACAGAATATTGTGATGACAGAGTCCCCATATACCCTAGACCAAGTTTCCCCTTATTAATACCTTATATTAGTATAATACATTTGTCAAAATTGATAAACTAATTATCTTTTAAAGAAATTTAAAATTTTTAATCTTTTATATTTAACTATGTAGTTACCATCTCTGGTATCCTCATTCATTTATATAGATCCCCATTTCCATCTGGTTCCATTTTTCTTCTTCGGGTGCTTTCCCTCTCTTTTTATAACTCTACTTACATGTTTAGTAATTAGGATGTTTAAAGTTAATTCACAGTTCATTATGCTCCATTCATGGCTTTTAGTCATTTTTTTTCTCTCTATTGCATAGTTTCTATCAATTTGCATAGTTTCTATCATTATGTCTTTAAGTTTACTAATCTTTTTTTCTGCAATGCCTCACCTATTTATAATCCCATCTAGTATAAATTTTATTTCAGATATTTTCATTCCCATCTCTAGAAACTTGGTTTGGGTCTCTATTTTCTACACCTCCACTTCATACACTCAATATTTTCTCTAGCTTCTTGAACATAGAGATTACAGTTTTAATTAAAAGTGAAATTACGGCTTAAATATCATTGTCCACTAATTCACTTTTCTGTGTCATTTCTATGTCATTTTGACTTTTCTCATTATATTTTAGTATTCTTTGCATGGCTAGGAATTTTAATGTGGATGTCTAATATAATTAATCTTACCTTGTTTAGTGCTGTACATGTATATTGTATTTCTGTAAGTATTCTTGAGCTTTCTTTTGGGATGAAGTTTACTTGGAATCAGCTTGCTATTTTGTTGTCTTGCTGTTAAGGTTTGCCAGGCAGTACCAAAGAAATGTTTATTCTATGGTTAATTTTTTTCTCACTACTAAGGCAAACAACCCTCTGAGTATTCTGCTAGATGCTCCATGTATTGAGATTTTTGTAACTGAGGGACAGGAACTATTCCCAGCTTTACATGTTCTCCATGTGCTGTTCCCTCTAATCCTTTTAGGTGGGTCTTTACCCAGACTTGGGTACTTTTCTTTCACACACACACTGATCAGTATTCAGATGAAGACTTGTGGTCCGTCTGAAGAGCTCTGGATTTCTTTTTCTGTATAGTTCTCTCCTGCCTGATACCCTGCCCTGCATATTCTAGCCACCTTGGCTTTCCCAGACTCTCCACTTTGTCTCCTAAATTCAGGGAGACCACTAGGCTCTTTTAGGGTCATCTCTCTCTGAACAATAGTATAGAAAATCTTTTCACTCAGTCTGCTAGAGCAAATGTAGGAATGTAGAGCTAAACTCTAGTTTTCAATCTCTGTGGGACCACTGCCCTCCACTGACCAGTATTATTTCATAAATTTTATCTTCGTAAAAGTTATTTAATATTTCAAGTGGATGGATAAATTCTATTAATTCATTTCTGCTGGAAGTGGAAGGGCTACCTTTTAAAATTATATTTTAATGATCTCTTCAAAAGTAATAAAGAACATAAACAGAAAAAAAATTTGAAGGGCGCAGAACCTATAATTTTTCAGGTGCCTGGTTAAGATAAACATACGTTTATCTCCTACTATCACCCAGGATCTATGTTAGGTGAATACATACACTTACATGTTTATACAATGGAGAACTTAAATTTACAATTTCTAAAAAATACCTATTTCATCTCAGATAAGCCATTTATTTGTTCATTATATTCTTCTGATAACAATACCTGTTTTAGAAGCTAATATGTCACTCTCTTCTATTCTAGATGACAAATGAGCTCCACATGCTTAAAACCAATCAAGTTGTCACTTGTTCAGCAGGCACTTCCAAAACTATGGGTGTTTCGTGTTATTTACCTAGAGACTCCAGAGTTTTACAAGGAATTACAGATTACTTTTCCTAATGGTTTCCTATCACAATTTCTCATGATTATCTTTTCTTGCCTGCTTCCTGGCTACTTTCATATACAGAAAGTTGGATAAAATAAACACAAATTAAAACTTTCTTTTTGTGTGAAAGGAAGCACAGTTTCAGGTGCTTCCTGCTCAATTTTTTATACCTGTTAGCACAAACAGATAATCTCAAATGACAAACATAGTAGACATAATTTATATTAGCATTGGAATTTGGTTTTATAACTATGTGAACATTATTTAAGATCCTATGCATCTCATTTGAGCTCTGTTTTTAATCTCATTTAGCAAAGCTATTTATTCAATGAGGAAAAGAGATAGGTACACACTAAAGACATGATGGCATCCACGTTCTGGAGATAATGTGGGTTATCAAAAATTTTGAGATAAGAAATTTTTCTTATAAAGAGCCAGGCCTTCCTTTCAGTGTCAGTAATTTTATTCTAGTTCTAAGCTTCCTAAAATTAACATTTTTGGGTATGTTTTGTTCTTAAGGAATTGCTGAAAAATGTGGCAAATGAGGAAAGGTGTTTAATCCGGAGAATTTAGATTAAGCTCAACTCACATAGCAAGAGGCAAGAGACATCTTTTTTTTTTTTTCTGTATGTGGTCAGCTCTGGTCAGTCTCTTTTCAAGCCTTTCTAAGTTGGTGATAATTAGAGCCTTCGAAAAAGTCAAAAGTTCCTTTGGAGCCAGTGTTTGCCATGTCAGTATTACTCTCCCCATCACTGCTTGCCTGCATTCCATGCTATCATCTCCATGCTCAGATGGAAGACGGATACAAGTGACCATCTATCCTCCCTAATAGGCACAGGAAACCTCATGACTTGGTTATCCGTAAATGGTCTCCAAAAATGTGTTAAAAAATTTTCTATGCATGTGTGTATTTGCACTTTAGAAGGGAGCACACACCTTTTTTTCAGATCTCTCAGGAGCTTACGCACCACCATGAAAAATGTATCTGAGACTTGCTTAAATATCTAATGATAACAGTAAATATTATATAATTAGGTTCAACAAAAGTGTCGAGCAATGATATATCCTGAAGGAAGCAAGATAAATATTTTGAAGGCAGATAACTTGACATGGGGAGAGTGTGGAGGAGAAGAGATAAGATATTTTATGGATAAGGAATCTTCAAGAAAAGAAGAAAGGCAAGGAAGAAATTGAATCATTTTGAGATCTCTTTCAATTCTATCATTACACTTGAATAAGCAGATTCAATTTTTAATATCTTTAAAGCTGAGCATTAACTATGTATTTTTTATATATTAGATCCTTTTCAGGATATTAAAAGTACCATGTGATAAATTTTAATCATTTATAAATTAACATAATTATTAAGATTTGATGTACTTTACAAAAAATCAAATCACTGGTCACCATTCCCAGAGAATTATAATTAAAGAAGTTAAGTAGCGCATTTAACAGGAAAACATTATCTGATTCCTGATCATATGATTATGTGTTAGGTTAGGACTCGGATAGGAAAAGAAAAAGAATGGCAGTTTACACTGGTCTTTATAAATATGTAACATAACAAGCATTCAGTATGAGGAACAAAGAAAAAAAGAGAAGTATTTATCATATGCTGTAGAAAAAGTGGCACCAATTGCCTGTCGTTCTCTGGATCCATAATTCTCATCCTTCATGGGTCTGACATTTTCCTGTCTGAATGGAAGTGGTTGAAGATCAACATGTTAATGGTTCCTGGAAGACCATGACTCAGCTGTCAGGGGCATCCCCTTCCTTTAGAGTGGTGATTCAGAGAAGTTGAACTCACGATGTCATCTGGAGAGCTGGGTGAAGTACTAGCAGCTGTAGTCCCAATCTTGAACCAAGCTCAGGCTCCTCTCAGATACTTTCCATTAGAGCACAATCAGAAATTCCAGAGTTTTTCACATTAAGGCTTATTTTGACTACCGGAAGGCTTATTTTGACTACCAGAAATACGATCCCTGATAAAAGTGAAAAAATTGATCATTATTACGTTGTTATGATTATTGTACTTAGGGATAAAAACTTGAGCTAATATTTGAAACCATAACATTTTTCTAGTCAGAAAGTTATCTGATTCACCATATGTCTGAAACCAAAATGTTCTAAAAATCTAGCCTCAGGTATATTGAGTATAAATTTTACTCCTTTTTTCCTCATGAAGATAATATAGTAACATTTTATGAGAAATTGCCATACATGAGCTAAGATTTTGCTCTCTTTTTGTTATACTACAAGTTGAGATAATTACAATTAGAAAGTTAAGACATCTTCAACATATTTGTTTAAGCAGAAATAAAATCTGAGAAAGAAACAGACTTTGAAGGGAAATGACGAAACTGATTTAACTTTAGCTATTGATCTATGAAATTTAAAAAATGTAATATCAAGATGAATTACAAAACCTATTAGGAAGGTCTCAACTGTTTTTCTGTGTCTTTATGAAGTACTTATACCCCCTGTGAGTAGATATCACATTCAATATGAGTTAATAGATTTATTTTAATTAAGAAGCTAATTAGTTAATGAAGAGATACATAGACAGGTAGAGAGATAGGTAATTATAGAAGTAACTTTTCAGGAAAATAGAAATATATTTTTGGTCCTGAAATACCGTTTGTTTATCTTACTCAGTAATGGGTATCTAGATTACACAGAAAAAGCAGGAAAAATAGCCACAAGTAGTCATAGGTCTCTTTAAATCATTCTCATTCTTAATATGTATAGTAAGGATAATAGAGAAAACACATTTGATATATTCAATTCTTTTTTTATCTTCTCTCACACCAAAATGTGTTGTATTAACTTGCGTTTTTTTTCCATTTCCTTGCATTTGGAGTTACTAGCATTAGTAACTAAGCAGAATTGTATTCTCAGAAACCTCCATTTTGTTTAGATATTGTAATACTAACTGTTATTTGTTTTTTCTCCTCTTGAATGAAAAATATCATATTATGAAGAGCTTTGCTTTTAAACAAATTGAGTTCATATGGAAATTAGTCAGTGATGAAGAAAGATGAACTCATTCAGAGAAATGAATATCACCAGTTTTTGAAAAAATGTCTTAAAAATTTAACTATAAAATCAAGACAAAATAATTTCACACATTTTTTGAAGAATTTTAGTAGTTATGGACAACTATATGTAGAATGAGTACAATAGTATTCATCACTATAAGAAACATTGGCACTATTTCTTTTATTATGTGTTTCTCTTGTATTTTATTTCACTTTGTTCATTGCATTTTCAGTACTAAAAGATCTAGAGTATATCACATTCTCTTCAGACTTCTCTTACAAATTTTAAGAAATACGTTTACATTTTCCTCTTCTACACTTTCTAATTATCTCTTTACCATCCCCATATCCCTCTTGCTTCTCATTTTCCTTCTCCACACCTAGGGCTCTCACTCTGCTCTCTTAACTAACAATAAGAATTAATATTTCCTATTATTATTTAGGGAAAAATTATTTTTACTTTTCAAAAATATAAACACCAAAAATAAGAAAGATAATTGTTTTAATTAATATGTTTCTTAGCTTAGATTTTACTTATAGAACTTTGGCCCAAATTAGAAAATAAAAATTTCCTAGTTGTGATTGGATGAAAATGCTAATTTCTAGAGATTGTAAGTAATAGGAAATTCACTTTGGGGGGAAAAAAGGAAAATATTTTTTGAAACAGGGGGTCTTTCTGAGGCTTGCAGTTATTCTTTCCTTGAATGGTCACACATTCTATGTCTGAGTTGAAACTCTGCCAACATGCAAATGTGAGACTTTGAAAAGAAATCAATTTCTGAGCGTCAGTTTTCTTATTATTAAAAAATTATTAAAAAATCTTGATATTTCAGATACTTATCTCTATGGTTTCTTTTAGCTCTAACAGTACATAATTGTGTGACCTTGCCTCCATTTCAGTTCTCCTTTTTTAAATAAACTTAGTTTGCATATGCTTTATGCTAGTTGGTTGTAACATGAAGATATCCACTCTTTTCTGCCTGTATTGCTATTTCCTCTTTATGGAGTTTTTTTCTTTTACTTTTTCTTAATACTATGAAAACAAGATGTTATGTCTAAACAGTGAACAGCTTTAAACATTTTTATTCCTAGCAGAAACTCCTCTGCTTTATAAAACTAGATATGATAACTACTTCTGTATCTAAAAGAAAGAGTAAAAAGCCTTTTTTTTTCCTTTGAGTAAAATTGTCACAATCTAAATGCAGATGTGTTGTGATTTGACTCATTAGCTGACATTAGGAAATGTCACATGAAGTAATTCTCTGGAAAATTATGACTTCCTGTAATAAAAGCCAAAGCCAAGAACCATTTCCCTAGTGAATTGGCCAATTTTTAGGTAGACATGATTAGTCAATAGAGGCTGCAATTATTTGGGGCATTTGTTCTTTGTTGCTGTTTTTTTGTTTGTTTGTTTTTAAATCACTCTGTGTTTCTAATATTAATTTACTTAGGTTCAGAATGTTTCACTTCATTGTTTCCCATATTTTATCTTAATCTGGGTATACTTTTAAAATATAGTCTCAAAATTTCACTGTCTTATGGCAAAAACATTGGCATTGTTTTAATGTCAAAACAGTTTTAATGGTAAGAAAAGGGGATTCTGATCTGGGTTTATGGTATTAATATCATATTCTTATCCTCTAAGCATCCGTCAATCAAAAAAGTTTAAAAATTGGTTAACAGCTTGTTCGTGAAAGTAAAAACAGCAAAATAATTGGCAGGCTGCGTTTTGGCTGCTGATAGGAAAACACTACAGCACACGTAGCTTAAATGAGTTTAAACTTACTATCCCACATTATACAAAGTACAGAGGTAAGATACTTCAACAAGGTTAATCCAACAAGGAACCAGTTTCTTTTCATTTTCTTATTTCCGTCATTCATGGTAGATCCATTTTATTTTGGGTAGTCCTCCTCAATATTACAAGATGGCTGCCCCAGTCACAGGTATCACATAAGACACGACAAGTGGAAGAATGATTTTCAAAAGCACCCTGTCCCCAGCCCTGGACGATAGCGTAAGTCCTCTCTCACCTCATTAGCCAGAGGTTTATCATATACATACATCTAAACCAATCACTGTTAAAAACAAGTGAAATCATCATGATTAAAGTGGATTAATGAAGATTTATTCCTTAGGTGGGCATAGGATATCCTTCCCTGAGAGCTGTATTTATAAACATATTAAGGAATCCTCTAACTATGCAAAGTGGTGGAGAATGGTTGTTTCATAAACAAAGAAACAAAATGACAAAAACAACATGTTAAAAAGCTGAAGAAAAAAAGATTTAAATACATCCATTATCTCATTGACCTAATGTATTTAGACTTACTGACCATCTTTTTCTATATGAACACCAATTTTTGCTTAATTGATCTTAAAATACACATATATTTTTGTGTACATCTTTTAAAATTCTTATTACCCTGATTATCCCCCACGTTATCTTCTAGTCATTGACATTGCCAATTTAATTCTGTGTATATTACATCTGGTAGATGCATGTGCCACCATACCTAATAATGTCATAATGTTGGAAGCCTACATTGTTTAAAATGTAATATCATTTTCTTTGCTAAAGTAAACAGGAATATGCACTTAGCCATTTTCATATTTTTTATTCCAAGTGTGATTTTACTAATTTAAAATATCATCTACATTTCTAGACAAAGAACACATGCATGTAGAAAAAATTATTAGCTGATAAGTAAGTAATAAACCCTTATATATTTCCTTTTACCAGCTCCTCTCAAAGTCCTGATTCTTTTTTCCTTTATCTCTGTCCAGTTGATAGAATCCAATTATGAATTATTCAAATGTTTAATCTGGAGGAAAGGAGTACCAAATTTTTAAGGCAGAAATTACTGTGAATTTATGATTTAGGGTCCAAGCAGCCCAGAAATCTTTGAATGATAAATTATCAATGCCTTGTTTTACTTTACCTAGAGAGAACATCAAACTTTTACCTTTTTGGGAGTCCATTCTTAGACTCCTTGTCATGCTGAAAAGACTATATCAATCTCTTTTTCACAAAGGAAATGAATCCAAGCAAGAAAAGTTTCAACTCCCTGTCTATTTCTCAACAACTTTCTCATCACACACACACCTATCACACAAACTTTGCAAATTTATTTGTATCTTCTACCCCCAAACAAGGAAAGCTATTATTTTAATAGGAGACACATCTTTTCCTTAGGCCAAAGTTAAACCCTCTTCACCTGTGCCTGGGATCTCAACCTCTACTATCTTTTACTTTTAGCTTTTGTCTCTGCCTCTTTAATCACAGAACCATGTAAAACCATACCCTCCACAAAAATTTCCCTTCAAATGCTCTATCTTAGTTTTCAGCACAGATTTATTAAGTCATATTCTAAATTGCTGTTTTCTCAGCCTCTGTTCTTGTGCCTAGCCCAGCTCACCTGCTGCTGCCACACCACGCTAACAAATCTTTTGTATGGGTCCTGGTGATGTCATTGTCTCTAAATCCCACACATATGTGTTAGTCCTGGCCTTCTGGAACCCTTTGTGCTTTCGACATTGTTGACTTGTGACAAGTTCTGGAAATATATCCTTATTGTGTGTGTTACTACATCCTCCCAGATTTTCTCCTACTTCGCTGGCCATTTCTTCTCAGTCTTCTCAAACTTATTTTTCTCTTCCTTGTTCTTCAGAGTTCACTTCTGGGATATTCATTCCTAATCTCCACACTCACTTCATAGTCATTATGAGGGTTACATGAATTAATATTTGTAGAAGCACTTAGAAGAGTGCTTTCTCCATATCAAGTGCTATATATATATATATATATATATATATATATATATATATATATTTGTTAAATGAATAAATCTCATCCACTCAAGAGGAATAATCATCATTATATACTGATTTTCACATTTTTATCTCCAGCAGAGACTCTATCCTGAGCTTCATGTCTATATACAAAGCTTCTTATTTCATGGTTCCACTGGAGGTATCCCAAATACTTCAAACTCAAACTACCGCACCTTGAACTCTAAGGAAATATGCTTTTTTTCTTTTAGACTCCCCACCTTAGTGCCTACAACCATCCTTGACCCCTTTGCTTAAGTCAGAAGTTATAAGTGTCCTTGATTCCTCTCTCTTCCTCACTTGCCTTATCAATTTAATCATAAAATTGTCTTGAATTTAGTTAATTTCCTCATGAATCAGGCTACCTCTCTCCAATCCTATTTTCAATATTATATTACATATGATAAGTTCCTCTCATTCCAAAACATGAGCCAGAGGCATCTAGTTTTCTGATATTTCAGAATATACTTCAAATCACACCATAAAAACTTTCAAATATATGTTATGAGTAATTTTTAGTTTTACAACTTTTTTTAAGTGTGTATGGTAAATATTTGTCATGCTATAATGTGAATATGGAGGGTATATAGGATAATGTGTCTGAAGAATCTTATATAGTATATTGCTTGTTTGGGTCACTTTGTGCTTCAGAATTTTGAACAATCTGTCATTCTTTAATCCCATTTCATAGATTTCCCTAGTTTTTTCATTAAATGTTTGTTCTTTTCTTCTAAGAAAGTTTACTATATAAAAATAGTTCTTCCTTCATTCAAGTTACACATATAGAATTTCTCACACACTTTGCTCACTCTTTGTCTGAGTTTGTCAAGATTTCTTTCCAATTTTTCAAAGGTTTTTGATATTTCACTTTAACTAGGATCTATCTTCCAGATATTATTCTCTTCCAGTTTACAACTCTCATATTATTGAGAGAAGTAATCCACCTATACTGAGTATACACCTCAACTTCTTTGATTTTGATCATAGTATGATATGATACAATGACACACATTTTTTTCCATCTTATTTTACAGTTTTCTAAAGAGAACAGTCTGTATCTAACTCCTTCTGTTTAGTGTCAAACTAAACTCAAATAGGTAAGGGTTGTAAATGAGGATGATATGATGGGTGGTAGTGGTGATGTTAAAGTTGTCAGTAATTCTCTGAATATAGCTAATGATACAAAACATGTTTATTTAATTTAAGGATAGTAGACTCTTTGTTTTCACACTTACTCTTCCCTACCCTTCAATTTCTTTTTTTGTGTTGTCTGATTTGGGATAAATCACATCTATCATTCTGAAAACAAATGGGGCAATTTTTGCTAATTCTCTAACTAGTCTCATCAAACTTTACCTGGGAGCATTTTCTACTTGTGTAGAAAGTCACAGATGTTCAAGTCTGCAGGCATGGATTAAATTGTGCTAAGGAAAATCCACTAGGGTTACTCACTATGTGCTCTGTGATTTACATGTATTATCTTTACTCATCATAAATACAAGTAGGTTATAATAGCCTCATTTAACAGAAGAAAAACTTGAATCTCATAGATGGTTAATGCATTTTCCTTTAAAAATTTGATAATCAAACTTGAATTTCTTTATTCCTTTCTTACATATATTCAATGCATTTCATTTTACCATGCCATCTTGCCTACATATGAAATAATATCAATATATTCATTTGCTCCAACTCCTCTCTTTTTAATCCTTAAATTATTTTGAAAGAAAAAAAAAACATAGGAGAGCAAATCCAGAATTTTATTATTGCTAGTGCTTACTTCGCATCCTCATGCTCTGTAAAATATTTCTCTAATTTGCTCACAGACATTATAAGGTCCACAGTAGCAGCCACTAAATGCTTATTGAAATCCAAATGAACAATTGGTAAAGTTTAAAAGAACACACATGCACACACACACACTCCTTAGGCAAAGGTACAAAGAAGTAAACACTTTTATAGAGTCCTACAAAAAAGTGTGTATTAGTATTGTATCTCTGAATGGCAATTTTCAACACAATTATTCTAAATACAGTTATTTAGAATAAAATGGTTGCAAAATACGCATAGTGAAAATCCTGTTTGTTTTTCTGTTTTTCTGTTGTTTTTGTAATAAATATAGAAAGAAACTGATTATTATGTAAATAAGGTACAGATAAAATATATCACATAATGTGCCATAGAACAGAATTCATGTAGACACAATAAACGTTTCATATAATAGGACCTTGAAAGCTGAAAGACTACAGAGTATATTGGAGAACCTCAGTCATGAGCTAGGCCAGAGACTACAATGTAAACAATTAAGATCACCATAGCTTCTGCTCTAATGTTTGGCCCTCTATGAAAGTCTTTACCACTCTTCTCTCTAATAGAGCAGTAGTTGACCTGAGTGTGCTCAGGTGAGTCAGTTGTGGCCAGATGCTGGGGTGACTCCATTGTTGTCCATTCAATAGGATTTGTGAGAACAGGAGTTACAAGCACAGAATATGGGCAGGTATTTGAGAAGTAGAAGGGAAAAGTAGAAGGGTAGATGAAAGGAAGAAATAGTTTAGCTAAATAACTGTTGTCTAATAAAGGATTAGTATATAATTGAGGCCCATTATATTTACTTTCCCTGATATAGTTTCAGATAATTTTAGTTTATACATTTGTTTTTAATTTCTCCAGTGACTTTTTACTTTCTGTAAAAAAAGAAAAAAATTTACTGATATTTTAACTCATTTATTTATTCCACAAATATTCACTGAGCTCCTGTTCGATTCTAGAGTGACCAGACATAATTCCTGCATTTAAAGAGCTTACATTTGGGAGAAGACAGAGAGGAAGCAAATAAAAATACAATATGTAACATAAGGACAAGTGCAGTGATTTAAAAAGTAGAGGAAGAATAAAACATACTCATGGAGCTATTTTGTCTTTGGTATTCAAGTAAAGACTATGAAAAGAAACCATTTGAGCAAAGACTTGATATAGAAGCAATATTTCCATTGCATTCATGAGATTAAGTCAGGGCATAACTCTAGGAGCCAAGAAGTTAGAAGGACTCTATGAGTAGGGATTTATCACAGAGATTTCTCTCTGCTGCAGCTGGGAATGTCTCACCACCTTTTTCATATTAGTGACAGTGACTGCTCATTTTCTCAAAATCTTATGACAAATGTTACATACTTAGCTTTTTGGCCCTTAGCATATTTATTACATAAACTTCATTATTCAAAGTTATGAAAAAAATCTCCAATTTCAGAATAAAACTTCTGAGTAGTTTCAAAGTTAGCCCGCACAACTAACTAATGAGAAAAAAAAATTATTTCCCAAATCAGGTTATAAGAACTGACCCCCAGGGCAGTGTCCTCTGCTCTCTAACATGTGATATTCAATTGCACTTGAAGAGTGAGGGTGGAGAAGTGTTTAGGCAGTGAGGGTCTGTTTTCCCTGCCAAATCTGTCCTGATTGTGAATTAAAAAAGACATTTACTTATTGGAAGAGACTTGTAGAATATAGTTATTTTCCCAAGACATTTGTTCCCTCTGAAATGACCACCAAGGAAAAAAAAAAAAAAACCCACATAATTTGGGCAAACTGATAGAAAGCAGAGAATATAAGAGGTTAGTGATTTCTATATTTCCTATAGGAATGTAATAGGTTATGATCAGTCCTGCCTCAAGCTTAATAATGCAACAAGAAACAGAGATGGAAGTCTATAGCTATTATATTACACATTAGAAAGTAGACTCTAGGGCTGATGTATCTCTACCTCTCTTCTGAGAGAAGGGTAGTCATCCTCACTTCTGAGACAAATTTATTGACCAAATTCAGAGGCACTTCATTGAAAGACTAGGAAGTTTCCTGCTCTGCACTGCATTGTGTCCCTACAAAATGTTGAAGTCTTGACCCCCAATATACTTGGAGATAAGGAATTTAGAAGGTAATTAAGTTAAATGAGATAATAACGGTGCAGTCATAATTCAATAGGATTGGTGGCCATACAAAAAGAGGAAGAGATCTCTCTCTCTCTGCACACATGGAGGAGAAAGGCCTTATGAGGCCATAGAAAGAAGGCAGCCACCATCTGCAACTCAGGAAGAGAGTCCTCACCAGGAACCAAATTGGCCAGTATCTTGATCTTGGATTTCCTAGCCTCCAGGACTGTGAGAAATAAATTTCCATTGTTTAAGCTACCCAATCTGTGATATTTTGTTATAGCAGCCCTAGTAGACTAAGACAGTTCCTGTGAGCTTTATCCACAGATCAGTTGTATCCTTTTCTGGTGAAGATTCATTTCAAGCCTTGTTGGCTGCTTTGGAGGTGACAGCAAAGGAAAGTCCTCTTAAACTGGGTCTGATGAAGCATTCTTGCCAAACCTCTAACCTATACTAGTTCATTGAAGGATACCTGCCTTAAGCATTGAGACTTTTAATTTATTTATTTACTACTTTGTCTATTAATGCAAATTTCATTTATAACATAGAATGTTTAGAGTTTCAAATAACTGGTCCTATCAATATATTTTGAAATATGATTCCATTGTAAGATAGTGACTGCCTTTATCAAATTTTTTCCACCTTCTTCAAATTCTTATTTACCATTTTTATGAAAACAAATCACACTAATATATCCACACAGCAATGTGTAAATATGATTTTTACTAATATTTAAATTTCCTTTCAGCAACACTATTTTCAAAAATCTGACAATATAGAGCAGTGATTAAAGGCATTTGCTTCAGAATCAGGTATACTTACATTCCCACTGACAAGCTGTTTTTTGGACAACTTATTTTATTATTTTGAATGCTGTTTCTTTCCTCTATGAAATGAGGATAACATTCTTTTAAGGTGAGTGTGAGATAACAAATGAGAAAAACAAAATAACAATGAAGGTGCAATAATGAAAACTGCTATTTGCATTATGATTATTACAATTAACACATTGACTGCCACACTAGGAAAACAAAATTTCCCTGGGGCCACGGTGTTTTATTAAAATAAAACAACACTTTCTAATTTGTTATTTTTTATTGTTTTCTGTGAGTTATATGCAATATAATACACATTTTTAGAATTAAATGGTCAATATCAATTGTAACAATAAGAACATCAACAAGTAAGATTTTCATGGACCAACTGCAGGGTTTTGCTTCACACTGCCCAAGGCTCAAAACTAGCATGAGTTAAATACAGCTCACATGGCAGTCAATGTGTTAAAATGACAAACTGTAATTTAACCACCCCATGGTAACAAAATGGCATGTAGGGAGAAAATCTAAACAGCCTTAATCTACAGTATAAAAATTAATCCCAGGTAATTCAACAGTTGACTATAATTACATGTTTGAAACCAGGCTCAAATAAAATAGGATTTGCTCTTGTCTGTAATGAAGATTTTTTTAGTGCGTGTATATATGATATATGGTTTCTATGTCCTATAAAATTTAAGGGGAAAAAAGAAAATATGATACTTGACAGATTTTCAAGTTTTTCATTTAGACATCCCTTGTTTAGGCTTGTTTTAAGTCTATTCATTTAGGCTTTGACTGCTGGGTAAATTTCTGTGCTCTGTTACAAGGTATAAGAGGCAAATCCCCAGGGTTTTTAAGTTTTACAACCTCAAGTTTTACAACCTTGACCAAATCCAAACTTATTAAAAGGATTTGTTCTGTAAAATTTGGATTCAGTCAAAAGGCGGTGCTCAAGGATCCAGAAGGACATGTGTGGCCCCAAGGCCATAGGTTCCCCACTCCTAAGTATAGAAAACATTTAGCAACTCACTGAATCAAAAATTATAATAATGATCAAGATAAAAACATATATTGGTTAATGAATTGTACTTGTAAAATCAGCAAATCAGAGAAACCAATTTTTGGTGATATTAGTAAACTTGGTAGTTCCTTTGGTGATATTCCCTAACCATCTTCTTCAAGCTGCAGTTAAA
>RJWJ010037737.1:0-15378 GCA_004363605.1 Indri indri
TATTAGCTGATCAACATTTAAGTGCACATATAAGAATAACATTAGATGTTGGGCAGGGGGAGGAGGGAGGGGGAGGAGGGGACGGGCATATGCACAAATAATGAGTGTGATGCCCACCTCCGGGGGAATGGACACACTTGAAGC
This sequence comes from Indri indri, assembly GCA_004363605.1. NCBI lineage: Eukaryota > Metazoa > Chordata > Mammalia > Primates > Indriidae > Indri > Indri indri. Next base: position 145 of record RJWJ010037737.1, read on the forward strand.
TCGGACTTGGGGGGAAGGGAGGGCAAGGGCATCATACGTAACCTAATCATCTGTACCCCCATAATATGCTGAAATAAAAAAAAAACAGGAAACTTCTCTGAGCAGCTTTGTTTTGGGGCTCAACTACTAATTTATATGGAATTACCTGCTGTTAGTGCCTGTCACTTTTTTTAATCATGAACAAGTTTAGACAGGGAATATCTCCTTTGACTTGGTAATAATTTTTTTAAGCCGATTGTCCCTATTTTGAGATTAATCATTCTGGGATTTTTATTACCTACGTTGGTGCCACTAAATGATAAATTTACATGGTGACTTATCAGTTTCTAATACTGATAATAGGAACCACTAATTAATTTTCCAAAGAGAGTGGCAGAGAACTTAGCTCTGTGTGAATTAATTTGCTCGTTTACTCATTCATTTATTCACTAAATGTATACTAGGCACCTAGATGCTAGGGCTACAGGATTGAAAAAAAACTGCTGAGCCCTACCATTAAGGAATCTAAATTCTGAGTAGCTTATGATAAAAAGCTTATATTTAAATTGACCATAATTCATACTTACTGTTTAGTGACATTATACTGACTAAGAAATACTCTTATTTAATCTTCGTAATAAATGCATGAGATTGGTAATAATTTATATCAAGTGAATAAATGTCAAGTGACTTGTTATCTTAGCAGCAGGATATTTTTACCTGGGAAATGAGTGTGAAATTCCAATTATCCAAATGGCCAAGAAATGCCATTTGGATAATTAGGGATCATCTATGGTTTAGATCAAACATTTTATCCATCAAAGAAAAGTTATTGAACAACTGTTCTGTGCCTAGCACTATGCTGTAAATTAGTTAAGAAAAGTAAAATTAGTCCCTTTTTATAAGGAACACATACTCTAATTATATATCTATTTTTATTCCCTAATTTAAAACACATCTAGTGAGGAGTCTGTTACCCATCCTCTCCCTACTTCCTATTAAAATTCTTAAGAAAGGAGAACTATATAAAAGCTTGCAGCACTGAAAATTAAGACTAGCAGTATTCCAGAACTTAAGAGAAATTTTTCTGAATTGCAAAGGATAACCTGGATTTAATTGTCCAGCCTGTGCTGTGACATAGGAAACAGAACAACCTTAATGCCTCTCAAACCATCCGCCCCTGGTCCAGAATGCAAGGACGGGACTGAAAAATGACAGCCACCACCACCACCAGGCATCTCCCTGTCTCTGCCGTGGCTGCTGCCTTGTCAGACTGCCAAATTATCATTCCCGCTTCCGTCAGCCTTTTCCATGTGCCTCTTGGTACCTTTCTTCTTAAATCTATTTAAGAACTGCAACTCCCAGAAAACAACTGAACAAGAAGAAGGAAAGGCAAAGAATCTTAAGCTATGTCGTCTCCATAAGTGCTCTGGACAGAAAGTGCCAAGTCTGGAAGGAATCATTTTACATATTTTTTGTGTTCACTGTCAGACAATTAGTAGAAGGGGAGAATAAAATCCCTTCCGTTCCATAGAACAAAGCTAGATGAAAATATTAATAATTTGTTAGCTGCTAGAGTTTGGGCTTGGAGCTGAGTGTACTGACCTGTTAAACAGTTACAGATCTAAAGAAAAATTTAACCAGCATCCAATTCTCAGACAGCAAAATCAAGGGCATCCATCCACCCTCTTTGGCAAATTCTGGATCTGATAGTTAACCCCTCATGGGACTATGAATGAGCAAGGGAACCAGTACGAAATCATGTTGTATTCATTACCAACTGAAGCAGAACAAACACCACAATATCTTAGTGATGTACAACAAAAAGTAATTACCCTTATGGATCTGTGAGTCAGGTAGGGATTGGTTGATGTAGGTTGGGCTTGATTGCATATATTCCTTCAGAGAGGTGAATATTTTTTAACAATAATTTATTCTACTATACACAAAAACAAAAAACATGGAGATTTTGAAAATGGATTACAGAACCAGAGAAGGGATTCATGATATTGGAAACTCAAAAACAAACACAAACCACAACAACAAAAGCCAAGAAACCTCTAAAAATGATTTATTATAGAACCCAGAAGAAAAAAAAAAATCAAGAAATTAAGAAAACTCTTTGAAATTTTCAATAAGATTCAAAATGACGTGGCTCATGTGAAATAAGACCAGGAAGTTATGAGCGAAAATGCTGAAAAAAAAAAAAATGTACTAAGACGATGAAAGTAGAAAGACAATGAAACATTTTAAGTGAGTTTTAAAATACAGAAATAGAACTTAAAATCCACATTTGAAGCAATAAAGAGCAGGCTTGATATTGGGTAAAATCCAATAAGTGATGTACAAAAGTGTCTTCATAATCAAGAGAAGGTATTAGAGAACAGACACCAATGATATGAATTTAAGAGCTCTCTGGGAAAAACTCAAGCAGTTGAAACAAGCAATAATTATATACATTATTGAAGAAAAAATTATCCAGTGTTGTGTCAATGCCCTTTAGCCAAAGACTCCCAGGAGCACACTTGTAATTAAGCAAAGGTGGTTTTATTGACTTGTCCCAGCAAAGGAGAATGCACATCACGGAAACTGTGGGCAAGTCAGTAAGAGGGTGTGAGAAAGACATATGATTCGGGTTTGAGTTAGGTGATCTGGGGGAGAGGTCAAGCCGGTAAGGTTTTTCTCTGGATTTGATGCTGCCAGAAACACGGGCTAGTCCATGATCAGGTATGTATTAGTTTCCCATGGCTGCTGTATCAAAGTTCTACGAACTTGGTGGCTTAAACAACCGAACTTTGTTGTCTCAGAGTTCTGGAGGTTAGAAGTCCAAGATCAAGGTGTCTGTAGGGCCATGCTCCCTGGGGAAATGTCTGTCCCAAGCCTCTCTCCTAGCTGCTGGTAGTTCCTTGGCTTGTGGCAGTACAACTCCAGTCTTCAGTTGGTGTTCTCCTTTTGTGTGTGTGTGTGTGTGTGTGTGTGTGTGTGTCCAAATTTCTCCTCCCTGTAGGGACATCAGTCACACTGAATTAGGGGCTCACCCTACTGTATGACCCCATCTCAACTATTTCCAGTGCAATGACCCCATTTCCAAACAAGGTCACATTCTGAGGTGCTAAGGGTTAGGACTTCAACATATGAATTTGGGGGTGGTAGGAGGATGTACAATAGCATAACAGGCATCTTACCGACCACATCTAGAAAGAGCCAAGGCTGTGATCAGTGAAGAAGCTGTAGTCACTTATGTCAGCCAACATAGGGAGATGTTTGGTCATTTCTGTGGTTTGGGCAATATTCATGGCTTTGTCTGCGTTCAGGCATGATTATAGTAGGGTGGACTTGTTTTTGTCCTGATCCGCCCTGGTCACAGAATGGCCTTGTCTGGTGTCTCTGCCCTCAGGGCTGCTTCTCTCATTCCCAGGCACCTACTTTGATCCAGGGCAGATGACAGCAGGGTCACAGGATGTTAACCTATGATTTCCAGATCTTCACCATTGACGAAATTTTGCCGATTAGGAGGCTTTCCAGAGAACGTAGTCTATATTTCTATATTTGAACTATTGAAGACTTCAAATTCCACTCGTATAACTCTCCTTTGAGCAGTATGTAGTTGTTTTTCCTTTCTTCAAAACAAATGCCAACTTTATCCTGGTTTAAGACTTGTCAGTAGGAAGACAAACTGGAAAATGTCCTTTAAAAATATATGCAGTGATCAGTCCCTACATTTTATAGAGAAAGTCTGATTCCATGGCATGGAGAGTTGAGAGCAGAGAGCTCTGCCCAGTTGTGCTTAGATGGATACATGGAGCTGCAGAAAGCTGGTTTCATTAAACAAATTCTGAATTACTGTGACAGTGAGAACTGTTTCTTTCTAGTGTTTCAGCAAAGGGGAAGGGATAGATTCTGAATTTGGTCATTGCCAAGAAACTTTTAAATTAAAGCTGCGCAAAGCTCCAGATTTATCAGTGGTCAAAGGACATATAAATCTATTCTAAATCGGGATTGAGAGAATGCATTTTATTTTATTACTAAGTGCTGAATCAGCTGCCTAATTACATTTTGGCTATAGATTGGGTAAAAATACAATTTCTGAGAGACATTATCTGTTCCAATCATGAGTTTATCAACATGGAACATTTTATGAACCATAGCAAAGGTTAGGATGAAAGAAAACTCATGATGGAGACATTGTTTCTACATTGCTTTGTAGACGTACTTAGTATGCCCTTAAAATATATAACTAGGGTGAACTTCACTAAACGCTGAAATTCAGTTCCCAGGCTTCTTCATTTATGTTGTATTCCTTTCGTGTTGTTGCTTAAGAACCCGGTGCCGCTGTAATAAGATGTAAAACGATGGCTTGTCTGTTTATTCCCACCCCTTTCTTTCACTCCCTCCTCCCCACGCCTCTAAGGAAGTTCTGTAAAAGAGTTTAGAGAAACCAAACTGCTTTTTAATCTTCTAATATGTACTTCTGTGCTTAATAAATTTGAATACCAAAAAACAAAGCAAGATTTTCCAAGTCTTGAATCACCTCCTTCCTTTCTGGGCAAACCTTTAACTTCTTATCAGTGATTGATTCATGATCAATTCCGATTCTGGGACCAGAATGTGCATTCGTTTTACCATTGGTCTGAGTCAAATACAACTGGGATGGTTAATATTCTGAAGTAAAAGTTTTAAAATCATCATACAGTCTAAACCTTAACATCAGCAATTTTGTACCCTGTTATGTTTTGGGCAGTGTCAGCACTGAAGTAGCGTGGTGTAGCTGAAAGAACCTGTCCTTGGTCCCAATAGATCTTTACCTTTTATGGATTCTTTGACCTTAGATAATTTTGTAAAATTTTATTTATTTGTTTATTTATTTTTAGACAGGGTCTCTCTCTCTTTCTGTTACCCAGGCTACAGTGCAGTGGCATCATCATAGCTCACTGCAACCTTAAACTCTTGAGCTCAAGCAATCCTTCTGCTTCAGCTTTCTGAATAGCTGGGACTACAGGTGCATGCCACCACACCAGGCTAATTTTTCTATTTTTTGTAGAGACAGGGTCTCGCTATGTTGCCCAGGCTGGTCTCAAACTCCTGGCCTCAAGTGATCCTCTCGCCTCAGCCTCCCAAAGAGCTGGGATTACAGGTGCAAGCCACCACAATGGGGCATTCATGTTTGTTTGTTTGTTTTTTTAACATATTTTCATATCAAAAAAATAGTTGGAAGAACACAATCTCAGAATAAAAGAAAGTCCTTTAAACTAATAATTTACCTTTATGAAAAACTCTCTGGATGGCTTTTCCTTTTCTCACTGTCTTCCAGTCTGGTAAAAATTTGGGTCCAGAGGCTGGCTTTAAAAATTACATTCTGCTTTTCTTTCTCTCCTTCTCCTCCTTTTTCTCTATTTCTTTATTTTTTTCCTCCCCCTCTTCTCAAAATGTAATCTCCTTGTGCTCTATTTCTTGACAGCCTGCCTCGTGACAGGAATTAATTTAAAAAGCCAAATTTATGGTGGAAAACAGCTCAAGATGTTACCATTCTTTTCAAAATGTTTTCTAGCCGTGGACTTTTCAGCTCAAATAATAAGGATATTTTATAGGCTCGTGTAACTCAAAATTTCAGAGGTAGGATAGGATGGGTTTGGTTTGTACGTTCGAAGATGTCATTAAAGACCTGGCATGTCTCCTTTTATTGTTCTAATTGCACAAATCTGGCTTCTCCAATTCTCACAAGATTGTAGCCAACGATATCCGGGGACTTGTTTCCTCATCCACATCCAGGGAGAAAGCCTATTCACGGTTATATTTATAGTTATATTTTGATGCTGGCCTTTCTGGTAGCAGAGCTGTTTTGAAAGTCATATTAAGCCAGACAGATCTTTCAGCAGGAACTGCCTGCGCTGCCAGAAGTCCCACTTGTGAGGGGAACATTAAGAATTGGCTGCTTTATAATTGGCCAGAGTCCCATCTTTCCAGGACTTCTTTCTGTCAGCACACAATCATGGAGCTCCCGTGCTAAATCTTCAATGAAGCATGCAGAGAAGGAAGAGTTAAACTTTATTATCTTTTCTTTTCCCTATCAATGCTGAATTTTAAAACGATTCATCCAAATGCCTATTATTTAAATTGCAAATGCTACTTTAACAAGAAGAGTAGAATATGTTATTGAAACATTTATTTGCATTTTATTCTTTTTTTTTTTTTTTGAGACAGAGTCTCACTTTGTTGCCCTGGCTAGAGTGAGTGCTGTGGCATCAGCATAGCTCACAGCAACTTCAAACTCCTGGGCTCAAGCAATCCTCATGCCTCAGCCTCCCAAGTAGCTGGGACTATAGGCGAGAGCCACCACACCGGGCTAATTTTTTGTTTCTATTTTTAGTTGACTGGCTAATTTTTTTTTTCTATTTTTAGTAGAGACGGGGGTCTCGTTCTTGCTCAGGCTGGTCTCCAACTCCAGACCTCAAGCGATCCTCCCACCTCGGCCTCCCAGAATGCTAGGGTTACAGGCGTGAGCCACCACGCCCGGCCTGCATTTTATTCTTAATTATGTAGAAAACCTCAAGAATGGGAATTGTTTTTTCTCCATTCATATCCTAAGAAACTAGATTCTGACTCTGTACTCCATGGCTTCAGGATATTTTTATTGCAGAACTAAAAACAGAAAAAGGAAGGCATTCAGAGTGAGCCCTTGCCTACACCAACCCTCTGGCTCAGTGTTTGTTCCGGGAGTGTAGACCCATCGAGGGAGGCTGATGCTGTGGGTGGAGGTGTTATCAAAACTGCAAGGGGGTTCTGGCCTAGGTCCGGTTACTCGCCACACAGAAAGCCAATGACAGAGACAAGGAGGATTGCCAAGGAAGAAAGGAATTTTTAATGTGAAAGACATCAGCCAAGAGAAGATGGGAAGAGCCTCGAATCATTTCTTTGAATAATGGAGAGCGGAGGCTTTTAACTGTGGGGTATGAGCACAAGGGCAGTTAGTGAGGGATGGGGAAGTCTGCACAGGGAACTTTGAAGTCTTAACTCCTTTGCAAAAATTCCACCCTTTCTGGGAAACAACTCAAAAGGTCAAGTCATTAGTTCAAAGTTACAGGATTCTGGTCACTAAGTCCAACTGGCCTGAGAATCTACAATGAGAAGGAGAAGATTATAAAAAACATACAGAAGTCACTGAAATTTGTTCATACAGCCGGTTCCAGAGGAACCAGCACTGACCAGACAGGAATGTGGGAGTGTCAGAGCGTAAGGTGGAACTGGCGTTTGGGGTTCCTGCTGGAAGGGCACTTGTGCCCCACGAGGATGTAATATTTCCCTTATGAGGGGCACATAACTGATAAAGGAACTGAATGCAGATACTAATGTCATAGGGAATGCGCTTATTCCCTTTCTCGACATCTCCCATGCAGAGAAACTTCCATAAGCGTCAAATACAGGACCTGTCTCCACCCATAACTGTGAGTCTTTCCAGGTGAGGAGAAGCCGCTGCTCTGGTGAGTAGGTTGGGGGAAGCAACCAGCCCTGCACAGCCCAGTTCTCCGCCATCTTCCCAGTTCCTCGCCACTGTCGGTGTCCAGACTGTGCCCCAAGGAAAGAGGGCTGTAGTTGCCCAGAGCAGCCCTTGGCTGGGTGAGCAAACCAGTCTAACTCTACATTTTAGTATTAGCAAACCATTTGGCCATCCTCCCCAGCAAAGCTTTATCAGTATCTAAAATGATATTTTGATCTCCACTATTCCTGCACCTGTCTCCCAGCTGGTCCTGAACTCAAGCAGGGGAAAAGAGAGGGTGCTATGAATCGACTCCTTCAGACACTGACAACCAAGAATCATGATCTTGGATACTGAGGCAACAAATCCTCGTGTCCACTTTCAATAAACCATTCAAGCATTCATTCATTTATTCAACAAATATTAACTGACTGCTCACAATGTGCCAGGCACAGTTCTCAGCAATGGGAATAGCCTGGTGGTTGTCCCAACTGCAGCAGTGATATGGTGAAGACTAGACACCTTGTCTATGTTTGGGGGCACCATGTCAGTTCTCAGATCCTTAATGACACCCCCAAAATAAGACTGATATGTTTCATTTAGAATAAATAATACAGTCTTTCTCTAAGTAAGTACCATAGATCGAATTTATAACTGCTGCTAATAATTAAAATTTATTTTGAAAGGGTAGCTGTTCATTGAAAGATTTAGAGGGTAGGATATGAAGGGAAAAGTTAAGGGCCTTTTCTTGAACTATTTATATACAGTGGTAATATGGGCAATGTGAAAATTGATCATCTTTTCACACAAAGCTACTCTATCATGTGGGGGAAAAAACCCTACGCTCTAGCAAATTGGGTTCAAAATGAGAAAGGTAAAAATGTTAAAAAAAATAAACAAAAAGGCTAAAGTGTAGCCCTCTGTTCTCTCCATGCAAAAAAAAATTTAAAGTTATTGCACAGAGAAATAAATTCAAATATGTTGATTCAATGGTTGCCGGATTTAAAGTAGTCTTCAAATAGCTGGATGGCCAAAATGCCATATTCTTGAGAAGAGACTATTACTTAACCTTTCAGAATAACAACAACAGAAAATTACCTTCCTCAAGACCTTTTAAAAAACTATTGCAGTCTTTGGATCTTGCTCAGTTCAGAAATTCCAAAGGAAAAACATTTTGAACATTAAAATGTTAGATATTATTATCATTATTCTTATTTTTAATTCTTGTCTATCTCTAAGGCCATATGCCAAAAACATTTTTAAATTGACCATTCTCTTCTCATTTACCATAATGTTTGCCAAATCCAAAAGTGAAATGCATGAAATAGCTTTAGTTAAGATTTTTTAAAATATGTATAAGAAAAAAGACATATTACTGTGCCAATTTCTACCATGCTCTAATCTCAGAAAGTTGGATTTAATTTGCATAATAGCTGTTGCAAAACTTGTTCCTTGGCAAGTAGGTCTGGCTCTCAGCAAAGTCACGAAGTGGGCAAATTCTCTTTTGGCCCACCCAGTTCAAACTTCTCAAGGCCTGGGCCTCACTCCATCCTCTCTTCTATTGTGGTTTCCCTGTTTCCCTCCTAGAAAATTCCAAATTTAGGGTTGATGGCTCTCCCAAAGTACATTTTAATTTTAAGCATATACAGATAAGAAATGTAAACGAACAAAATGAGATAAGAGAAGGCTTCAATATAATTCCGCACCTACATCTGAATTATGACGTCACATTGGGCTCTAATTTATTTGTTTACATGTTTACTTCTTGCACCAGACTACGCATTGCACAGCACAGGCTCTCACTGTCTTTCACATTTGAATCTCTCCCAGCCAGCTTGGGCTGTGACACACAATAGGTGATCAGTTTGTTTTTGATAAATTAATAATGAATGAAGGTTTTCACATTTGGATATTTTGACAACATATGCGTTGCCTCTACTCATCTAAATTGCTATTTCTAATTTCCTATTTCATTTTTTCTCAAAAAGCACATGTGAAATTGGATCTGCGTGAGCAGAATGGAAATGTGGATTTCACGGAAGACAAGCAGAAAGCAAGAACTTCATTCTTTCTCTTCGTTGCCCTTTCAAACCTGCTCAGTGAAGATATTTCTTCTCTGCTGTTAGATAAAATCTAAGACAGACGTCAAAAATCTTACAATAACTCTCAGAAAATAAAAAAGACCTCCAGTTACTTCTAGTGATCATAATGGCTTCATTTCAATAATCGATACATCTGCTTCTGTGTCGAGTAAAAACTCCAAACTTGAAAGTTAAGCTTTCTTCCTTACCCAGCTCAGGACTCCTTCCAGCTGGAAACTTGCAATGGGAAAGAAGGGCATGGTCAGTTTCCTTTCTATTTCCTTGAGTTTCTCCTCCCTCCCAGCTGATTTGGGGTACTAGTTGAGGATGGGTTACGGAGGCTCCAAGTGGACTTTTTTCTTTTGAGGGCATGTGTGGGCTCTTCAGAGACCCCATTAGACCTTACATATCCAGTTCCCTCATGGGGGATGCACTCTTAGCTGAACTGCTCGCCAGTGTAGGGTTCCTTCCAGATGGGTCCAGTTACCATTCTTACTGCAAACGTGGTCCATGGTGTGCTCAAGAACCTTGAGTACACTCTCTGCTCCCGCTGCAGCTGTTTCCTTTCCCTGCCCTCACACATGGCATCAGCTTAGCCTCTTAGCTTTGGCTCCATGAGTATGAGTCAACCCTAAGCCACACTCATCAGCCTTTCCAAGTGTGCCTCTGAAGCCCTTCTCACTAGGTTTGAGGTGGAAGGGAAGTATCCCTCACCCTTCCCCAATGTCTGGGGTGGGAAGAGGAAAAATGCCTCAGCTTGCCAGCAATTTCTTTGCACAGGAACTCCTTCAACCTCAACCTCTTGTACCTTTTGGCAGATGTTAGGTTGGGGTGGAGATGTCACAGAACCAGTTTTTGATCATCTCCTTTACTTGCTTTGTATGGGAGGCTCAGTACCTCACTTAGGAATATGGGAACATTTGCCACCTCTTATTTTTGACTCAACCTTTTGAGACTGCAGTCAACATTGAGAGCAAAGGTGTCCTATTTTAACATCCTATACAAACACAAATGGCAAGGCTCATAGTAGCCTACTGTTTCAAACCCAGACTTTTTTTTTTTAAATATAGGGGTTAGGTTTGTGGTGCTAAATGTTGGATGGGTATATGTGCTACAATAAACAGAGAGTTAAAACAACCATGACAGGCAGTGAGTAGACTGGAGATTCTGACTTGTTTCTAGAGTATGGAAAGAAGATTGGGTAGTACTGAATAAGAAGACAAGCAACCTGAGTGCCCTCAGGAGAAGGCCACAAGAGAGGTGAGAGCTGTTCTCCTCTGCAGCTCCAGGGTGGCCCCAAGCTCAGCATTGGCAAGGACAACAGGTGTTTATGGGGGTGTCTCTACCCAACACTAACGCTAGGGGCTGCCTTTTCATCTGTCTTCTCTAACCCCACACTTGCAACTAGCTCTACTATGCTTAGCTCCAGGGAAAAAACACACAGAGATGTGGTCTCTAAACAAACCCAGTGGACTATCAGCTGGATTTAGGGTTCCAAGAGTGGAAGCTGGCACACCAGAGTGAAGCCCTAGCCTTTTTGTCAACAAAGTTGGCTTACATGTTCTGTACAGGGATTCCACTGAAAAGTAAACACTGTCATTTAGTACATGTACACACATGCACGCACACACACACAGACCCATATCACCACCTGTTTCAGGACAAGTTGTGTTGGGAGAACAGATCTACACAGTTGCTTTGGAAACCATGCTAGCCACATGCATTAATCAGTCTAGCCCTTCATGTAGAAATAAGAAACAAGCAAGGATCCCAGACCATCGCCAAATGGTTTGGGGCAAACATCACAGGCTACACGTGGTGGAAGTTGAGAGCAGAAAGTGCTTGGGACCCTTGTCGTCCACATCCTGTAGAGAAGCATTCAGGATCTGAGAGCAGCTGAACACACAGTAGGGCTCCAACAGGAGACACTGAATTTCTGCTGCTCTCCCTTTGTATCAAGTGAGCATGATAATAGTCTTGAACTTGAGAAATAAACATTTTGGCCTCAAGTCTGAGCTTAGGTGCAGGTTACTTCCTTAGAAATGCCAGCTGTCAGCAACTGGAGAAGTTGAGGGTGCCTGGGACTGTGAGAAGTTGAATTTGGGTACAAACTCTTCCAGTGGATGCAGGGAGCACTTAATTGCATGGGAAAATTCAGGCTCTCCCTCTGGGAAACGTGAGCCATCAGTCTCAGCAAGCTTGTTGCCAGGTAACCAAAAGCGATTTCCCAAAATTAGTGATGGAAAGAGAAGGACCAAAAGGAATAAACAGAATGACTAATTCTGGAGAAATCAAAATTTGCCCAGGAAACCAAAGAGAATTAAAAAAAAAAACAAAAAACAAACCTAGAGAAGATATCATGTGTACCATGATCCCACAATGACATCTGCCTTCAGGGTAGAAGGGCCGAATTGTCAAAGCAACCTCCCTTGAATGGTAGATCTTACCCTGCGCCAGACTTCACCAATAATTCAAAGACAGTGGGTAAGAGCCAGACCAGGGATGATGTGGCATTTCTTTCTGTAGGAGCCCAAATCTGTCAGACTCCACTTTTTAAAAAATGTCTCTTTTTCCCTCATTAGGATGCATTTTGTTTTCAGATTAACAATTGTGTTCTGAACAATGCATGGGAGTCATCGTTTTCAAGGGAAGACATCTAGCTGTGTGCTGTCTGTTCCCAGCCGGCCAGTCACGCTGTGGCACTCCATAAATTTGAGGCTATCTTACAATGAGCCATCTTGACCTGATACCTCTTCTTCCTTGGGGTCCTTTTAGGTTGTGCTGAAGTATAGCCTTAATATTTTTTTTCAGAAGGGTGAATGGTAGAAAATCTCTGAGCTATTATGATATCATGATATAATAAAAAAACTATATTTCGAGCCTGCACAAAATAGCGAGACCTCCATCTCTACAATAAGTTTAAAAAATTAGCCGGACGTGGTAGGGGAGGCTGAGGCAGGAGGATTGCTTGAGCCCAGGAGTTTGAGGGTGCAGTGAGCCGTGATGATGCCACTGCATTCCAGCCTGGGTGACAGAGCCAGACCCTGTTTCAAAAAAAAAAAAAAAGTATGTATATATTTTGATCTTCATCCCTCCTTCCTAAAACTGTTGTTTCCTAAGTGATAAGGGCTAGAAAGAAGCATCTTTTGTTATTCATTGCAAGCCCCTTTCAACCACACCTGAGCTTATGTTAATGAGGTGACTAGACCACCCCTAAGGAGGTGGGGTGGTTGGCAAGGGAACCACGTGATTAGAGGGTTGGAACCTTGGCCCCATCCCTGATCTCGAACGAGGAGAGAGGGACCAGAGACTGACTGATCTGGTGCATAGTTGGGAAGGTTGGCAACAGATAGTTTGTCCATAATAAGAGGAACAATAATAATTGGGAAGGCCAAGGTTAATAGCAGAAATAAGGCTTACTCTCCACTGAGGGGACATGGGGGGATGACTGACCTTGACCAGAACTTCCTTGTAAATATGTTAATGATATTTACTGTGCGGGAGACAGTGGTTTAATCAGCCATGCCTATGTACTGAAGCCTTCATAAAAACCCCAAAGGATGGAGTTTGGAGTGTTCCTGTGCTGCAGAACACATGGAAGTGCTTGGAGGGTGGCACCTGGAGAGGGCACAGAAGCTGTGTACTCCTTCCCACAGACCTTGCCCTGTGCATCTCTTCGTCTGGCTCTTCCTGAGTTGCATCCTTTTGAAAGAAACCAGTAATCTAATAAGGAAATTGTTTTCCTGAGTTTCATGAGCCCTTCTAGCAGATAATTGAACTGAGGAGGGGGTTGTGATAACCCCCGTTATATAGCCAGTTGTTCAGAAATGCAGGTCAGAACCAGGACTTGGCAACTGGTGTCTGAAGTGGGGCAGTGTTATGAGACTGAGCCCCTAACCTGTGGGGTCTGCGCTAACTCCAGGAAGATACCGTCAGAGTTGAAGTGAATTGTAGGACACCCAATTGGTGTCCACAGGGGACTGGAGAATTGATTGGTGTGGGAAACAAACCCACACATCTGATGTCAGAAGCAAAGATAGCGTAGTAGTAGAGGAAAACCAGTTAGTTTTTCCCATTCAGTTGTGCATTCCTAAAAATGCCTTTATTTTGCTTCATGTTGGAGTAAAACTTGTTCTCACTGACTACCTTGACACCTGGCAGCTGTCTCTTTCCCTCTCTCTCTCCCGCACAGTAAATATCATTAACATATTTACAAGGAAGGTCTGGTCAAGGTCAGTCATCCCCCCATGTCCCCTCAGTGGAGAGTAAGCCTTATTTCTGCTATTAACCTTGGCCTTCCCAATTATTATTGCTCCTCTTATTATGGCAACCATCTGTGGCCCACCTTCCCACCTGTGCACCAGATCCTCGTTCCTCTCACTTATGAAAGGTCATTGCTCCAGCTACTGTCTCCTTTCTCTTCTGTATCACTTATTTTTTGCTCCTTCTCTCCTAGATCGTTGCCACCAGCATACAAAAGTACAGCAACTTCTCCCACGTTAAAGAATCTCTCTGTTGATCCTGCACCGCTGCCCAGCACTGCCCCACTTTCTCAGTTTCTCTTAATAGAAAAACTCCTGCACAGAGTTGCCTATAGTTCCTCACTCTGGTTCCTTTCCTCCCATTCTCTGTTGAATCCACTCCAACCAGGCTTCCACTGCCATCATTCCACGGAAACTATTCTTACCCAAGGTCACGATGATCCCACATTGCTAAATCCAATGGTGAATTATCAGCCTTCATCTTTCTTGACTCATCAGCAATTAAGGCATAGTTACACTGTTTACCACTTCCTCTTCCTTCCTCCTCCTTGAAATACACCCTTCACTAGACTTCCAGGATATCACACCACTGTATAATGATTTTTCTCCTACTTCAAAAGAAGGGGAAATCTTCCAGAGCATGGATTAAAAGGGGAAAAATTAAAAAATGAAAAAAGGGCCGGGCACGGTGGCTCATGCCTGTAATCCTAGCACTCTGGGAGGCTGAGGCGGGTGGATCGTTCTGAGCTCAGGAGTTCGAGACCAGCCTGAGCAAGAGCGAGACCCCGTCTCTACCAAAAAAAATAGAAAGAAATTAATTGGACAGCTAAAAATATATAGAGAAAAAATTAGCCGGGCATGGTGGCGCATGCCTGTAGTCCCACTACTCGGGAGGCTGAGACAGTAGGATTGCTTGAGCCCAGGAGTTTGAGGTTGTTGTGAGCTAGGCTGATGCCACGGCACTCGCCCCAGGCAAGAGAGTGAGACTCTGTCTCAAAAAAAAAAAAAAAAAAAAAAATGAAAAAGGTGCATAAAGTGGGAGTGGGGAGGTGATCGGGAGACCTGGGGTGTAGCATACAGACTCTAGGGTGGCCTCTTCCAAGATTTCTGCACTCTGGTGTTCACACTGTTGTATAATCCCCTCTTCTTAAGTGTGGACTGGACCTGTGACTGTCTTCTTTTTCTTTTTTGTTTTTATTGCATTTATTTTTATTTATTTTATTTTATTTTTATTTTTTTTGAGAGAGTCTCACTCTGTTGCCTGGGCTAGAGTGCCTTGGCATCAGCCTAGCTCACAACAACCTCAAACTCCTGGGCTCAAGCAATCGTCCTGCCTCAGTCTCCCAGGTAGCTGGGACTACAGGCACGTGCCACCATGCCCGGCTAATTTTTTCTATATATTTTTAGCTGTCCAATTAATTTCTTTCTATTTTTGGTA
>RJWJ010037738.1:0-15359 GCA_004363605.1 Indri indri
CATAATATCCAGCACCCTTTCAGTATAAAAAACCCACAACAAACTAGACATGTAAAGAACTTACTTCAAAATAATGAAAGCCACATATGACAAATTAACAGCCAATATCATACTGAATAGGGAAGAGTTGAAAACATTCCCTCAAGAATTGGAACAAGACAAGGGTGCCCACTGTCATAGCTTCTTTTCAACATAGTACGGGAAGTCCTAGCCAGAGCAATCAGACAAGAAAGAGAAATAAAAGGTATTCAGATCAGGAAAGAGGAGGTCAAACAATCCCTATTCCTTGACAATATGATCTTGTATCTAGAAAATCCTGAAGACTGTACCAAAAGAGCTCTGGAATTGATAAATAAATTTAGTTAAGTCTCAGATTATAAAATCAATGTACACAAATCAGTAGCATTTCTATATACTAATAATGGTCAAGATGAGAGTCAAATCAAGTACTCAATACCATTTACAAAAGCTAAAAAGAAAATAAATTACCTGGGAATATTCTTAACAAAGAAATTGAAAGATCTTTACAAGGAGAACTATAAACACTGATGCAAGAAATTGTTGATGACATAAATGAAAAAACATCCTTTGCTCAAGGATTGGTATAATCAACATAATTAAAATATCCATACTGTCCAAAGTGATTTACAGATTCAATGCAATCCCCATCAAAATACCAATATCATATTTCACAGATGTAGAAAAAATAATCCTGAACTTCATTTAGAACCAAAAAAGAGCTGAATAGCCAAAGCAATTCTAACCAAAAAGGATAAATTTTGAGGCATCCCATTACCCAACTTCAAATTATACAAGGCTATAGTAACCAAAACATCAGGGTACTGATATAAAAGTGGAGATATAGACCTATAGAATAGAATAGAGAACCTAGAAATAAAACCATGTACCTACTTTCAACTGAACTTCAACAAAGCAGACAACAATATACACTGGAGAAAGGAAGCCCTATTCAATAAATTGTACTGGGAAAACTGGATAGCCACATGCAGAAGAATGAAACAGGACCCCTGTCTCTCACCATATAATTAATAAAAATTAATCAAGATGGATAAATTGAGGCATAAAACCATAAAAATTCTAGAAGTAAACATAGGCAAAATTCTTCTACACATTGATCTAGGCAAATAATTTATGTGTCTTTTTAGAAATTAAACATTATTATTATTTGCTTAAGTTTCAGCTGTATCACAAGATATATCCTTAACAATGTAGTATTAATAGATAACGCTTATTGAGTAGTTACTAGTGCCATATGCTTTTGTAAGCAAATGGATAATCTCATATAATCACTGCAATAACTCTACGAGGTAGGTAGAATATTATCCCTGCTGTACAGATGAAATAATTGAGGCATCTCAGGTAATGTAATTTGTTTAAGATCACATGGTTAGTAAGTGACTTAATGCAATTCCTAACTTCTGTGTTTTTAGGAAAACTGCTGTCTTTAGGAAACTTTATATTATTTCCATAAATCTTAGCTGCAATTTGAATTTACTTAGTTAAATTTTGAAATAGCTCTCAACTAAAGTACATGTCAACAGTTTAAAATTTTGATGAAGCCATCTGGTTTAATGGGATGACCTACACTTTTGAAAAAGAACATTTTTATGAAAGATGATTATTTTTCTTAAATATTTAGAATCATTAATTTTTATGGCTTAAAGTGAACTCAGAGTCACTTTGCTTCATTTGCTGAGCTGAAGAATAGAATAGAATAGAATTCTATTATTTGCCTAAATTCAGGTCTTTAATTTAGTAATTAGGACATATGCCAGAGATAAGATGTATTGATAACAAAAATTTGAAAATTAAATAATTATTCACAAATGTTTGACCCAAAGTTAAGTTTACATGTAATTAAAAACTTTAGCTTTCTTTAAAATGCCTATTTAATGATGGAAGTGTTTTTTTAATCCATCAAATAATGTTTTTGGAGGTTGATTGGAACATTTTGTAGACAGCTTCTGATAATATCTTAAATAAAAATTTGTACAGTAAATATTCTTCACTTAGACAATAGTAGCCATGCAGATTTTACATTTGTATTTTTATGGAAATACACATATTTCTTCCTTTGTTTCCTTTTTCTCACTTCTTTTCTTTCTTCCTCTCTCTTTTCTTCTCTGTTTTTTCCATACCTCTTTTTTTACTTTTATTTTTTTATATGAGTTAATGCTCTACATAGTACTCTCCAAACGTCTTTTCGTTTATCAATATATCATGACCGTCTTTCCAGTCAATAGATATGGATAAGTGGTAGTCTCCTAAATTACTATACAATAGTCCACAGAATGGACATACCATAATTTAACATCAATCAATTGTCATTTAGTACATTGCCTTTATTATGATATTGCAATATTGAAATATTCTTGCACAAGTACCTATACCTTTTTTCCATTATACTGGGAAACAGATTTTGGAAATAGAATGGACATTTAAATAGGAAATATATACTGATTAATTATTTCCTAAATTTTATATTTCCATGCTTCCCAGAAATGCAAAATCGGGGCCCCTTTCAACAAACTCATACAGAATGCTATCAATCTTTTAGGTGATTGCCAATCTGATGTCTTTTAAGTATAATAAAGACATTGTTGTATTTAATAACCATAAGATTGTCGATCATATTTTCCTAGACTCATTAGCCACCTGGATTTCACCGTCTTTGAAATTTTTTAGCTTCATATTCTGTGAAGGACATTAACGGTTACAAGTCATTTGGTTTTTCTCTGATTCTGGGTGAAGAGAGAATTATACTTCCTGTCCTCTTGAAATGTGACCAAAATGTAAATGAAAGTGACTTGAGTAACTCCCAACCTGATGCATTGAATTTCTGGTATTTTTCTTGTTCAAGACGAACAACGAGGCCACATTTTTTCAGGTAGTACAGCTACAAAATGATGCTGCTTTCTTCAGCTTCTGTCCTTAAGACGCTGTGGAAAGCAGAGCTCCCTGCTGTTCCCCTCTTCCCCTGCTATATAGCATCTGCAGCATGAGCAAGAAATAAACCTTTGTTTTGTTAAGTCTCTGGGGTTTCTGGGTTAATTTGCTATCCCAGCATAACCTAGCATGTTCTGACTGATATACAACATAACTTAGTCTACTCTTGGCCAGTTTTCTTTTGGGTAGTGTTTTTATTCTTATCAAATTGCAGGTACTTTGAGCACATAAAGAAAGACCCTTAGTTAATGACATACATTGCAAATATTTTCTTCTAGTCTATATTGATTGCATGTAACATTTCATATCAAGTTTTTTACTTGTTTTTGTTCTAATTGAATCTGCCCCTTTTTTTATATATCATCTGGATTTGTGTATGTGTTATGCATTTTTAAAAAATTTTTGTCAAAGTTACAATATATTTCATTTCTGTCTTTTTGAACATCTCACACTTTAATCCATCTGGAATTTATTTTTATATTTTGACTGGGAGTTTTTGTCTAGATGTAAAGATAATTTTTCCAATAACATTATTATTTAGGTCATCATTTTCCCACAGAATTGAAATGTCACATCTGTGTATCACCTAATAAGTTTTCACATACACTTGAATATATTTGACTATTTTTTCTGCCAGAACTATACTCTTCCAATTTCACTAATTTTGAGGGTTTTTTAAATATTTTTTGGATAAGCTGCAGTTACCATTCTTCTATTTCAAAATTTTTATGACAATTCATGAACATTTATCTTCCAGCTGCATTTTTAAAATAATTTTGTTGAATTACATAAAAAACTATTTGTGATTTTTATTAAAATTGCATCAAATTTATATATTGTTTTGGCCTATATTGATATTCTTATGTAATATGTTCTTGTTAGGTCTTGATTTATATTCCTAAATTTAAGTTTTAAGTTCTTTTTTTAAATACAAGTTGTTTATTATTTGCTATAGCTTCATTCCTGTTTCCTATATTTTGATGTGTTATAATAGGATATTTATTTTTCTATTTACATTTCTATCTGATAATTACTATTATAAAGAAAATTTGTTGATTTTTGCATATTTGTAGTATTCAGCCATGTTATTTAATATTTTTATTAATTTTAATTATTTCATGATTAAGTATTGTAATAATTAGGAAGGCATTTATTAGCAAATTATAGAAAACCCAACTAGCAGTGGTTGAAATAAATATGGTTTATTATTGCCACATGACATGTCTAGAGAAGGGTAGATGCTGATGTTAACATGTCATCAGAGACTCAGGTGCTTCCATTCCTTCTTTCCACCTTTCTTAGCATATTTGTCTTCACTTTCAAAGTTATACTATCATTGGTGTCAGAGATCTATTGTAGGAACAGATTAGAACCCCCCAAATTCTGTTAAATTATAGTAATGAGAGCTGGCATTTATATCTCATTCATCTTCTGGTGGCAATGGCTTTATTATTTTAACATTTAATATATTTGATAAGGGATATGGAAAGAGCCTTTTCAAACATGTTTAATAACTTCTAGTCAAACAATTTTCTGCATGCGTTGAGGCAATCATATTTTTAACTATGTCATTCCTTTGACTGTGCTCATAGGTTTTTCTGATACTGGGACACACTTCTCTCCCTGCAATAAAACCTTCTTGACCATGATGACCAATCTCTTAGTACAGTCCTGGATCAATTTACTAATAGTTCAGTTAAAATGTTTATAAAAATTATATTTGTGATTTTGGACTATAGTTTCTTTTTGTGTTGGTTTTATAATGTTTGGGTTACAAGATATTGCAGTATCACAGAATGAGTCAGAAAACTTGTCAGTGCTATGGGATAGTATGAATAACATAAGAGTTACATGTCTTTTTGAGTAGGAAAGACTTTAAGTATAAAACTATCTGGACATTTTTACTTAAAGGTAAATATTTTACATATTTTATTTTTCCCTATAGCTCTAAGTTTCTTCAGATCTCTTCTTGGATTAATGTTCATCATTTATATTTTGTTAAAAACTTTTCTAGGCCATTGACAATAATTTTAAAATATATGGACATTTCAAATATATCTTCTTTTTAAAAAAAGCTTCTTTGAAAAAATAATAAAGATATGGTATCCTGATAGTTTATTTATGTGTATGTTAATTTCAAGGGTAAAAATTTCCTGTCTCTCTCTTTGCCTGCATTTGTTCTTTTTGCTTGTCCAGCATTCCTTTCTCTTTGCTCTAACCATTGAACTGCTCCCCTAGGCTTTGATGGACCTTGTCTCTCCCAATTTTGTATGGTTCTATAGGTTTGGGCTTAAGCAGAAATCTTTTTGATATAGTTATCAATCCAGGATCTGGGGCAACTGATATAGATTCTGGTGAAAGAAAATCTCTTTCCTAAGGTTGTAAACTCTAAGGGCCATTTCACTTGGTGCAACTTTTGTTATTTTATGTCAATAATTTTCCAACAGAAACATGGCAGAATCAACAGATAGGAAGAAAGAAATACATAGTCTTGTGGACATAACTGAAACTCCTAAATGCAGTGATTCCTGAAGGAAACATTAAACCTTGGTCTTTCAATTGTGTGAGGTTATAAGGTTCTCCTTACTTAAGCCATGGCAAGTTCAATTTCTGTCACTAAAAGAGTTTGTCAACTAAATGAGCCCAAATTATCACACTTATTATCTCTTTGTTTAATTATTTCAACTCATGAAGAATAAATGATCTATATTTAGGTCAATGCTTTCTGATACATTTCTTTCTTTATTTAAAAAATGCATTAGCATAGAATAGCTACAGATGGGCCTAAGGAAAAGTGTATGCTCACAGAAAGAAACAGTTTTGAGTTAGTTAACATTCAATATGTTCTTTTTTTCCCTCAAGAATGGAAACATAGAAATATGAGGGTTTTATAGTTACCTTCTGCTAACATTATATATCCATAATGGGCAAATTTATTTACTAATCTTAGTACCTGGGCCTTAATCCCATTATATACAACCTAAGTTATGGTTTCATTTACTTTGGTCCTCAAATCATGAGATTGATTGAGATGTTTTGAAAGTATCATCTGTTACTTGGTTCTTACATGATTAATTATGACATACAGGCAGAATTGTTTAATTATCACAATTATCACTCAAATCATATTTTGGAGATAATGGAAAAATTTCTGTAAATGTTTTTAATTATTTTTTTCTCCCTTAAAATTTCTACTATGAACACTCCAGAAAATAGATCCAAGATCAAATATGACCAATTGGTTTTCAACAAAGATGCTGAGAATTTCAGTGAGGAAAGATACCATTTCTTTTAATAGTACTAAAAAAATTGGATAGCTACATGCCAAAAAATGAAAAAAAACAACAACAACAAAAAAAAAACTTCTTAAGCTTTATCTCACACAATATGCAAAAATCAAATTGAAATGTATTATGGACATAAATATAAGAGCTAAAAGTATAAAACTTTGGAAAAAACAAAGAAGAAAAGCCTAGGTACCTTGGTTTAGGAAAAGTTCTCTTAAATAGGAGACCAAAAGTATGTTATGTGTTATGGTCTGAGTATTTGTGTCCCTCCAAAATTCCTATGTTGAAGCTCTAATTCCCATTTGTGATGGTATTTGGAGATGGGGACTTTGGAATATAATTAGATTTAGATGAGGTCATTAGTGCGGGGCCCTCATAATGAGATTAGTGCCCTTATAAAAAGAGACACCAGAGAGCTTGTGCGTGCCCTCACATGCATGTGCATGCTCTCTGTCTCTCTCTCTCTCTCCCTCTCTCTCTCTCTTCCTCTTTCCCCCTTTCTCTCCACCATGTGAGGACGCAGCTAGAAAAATTACATCTGTGTGCCAGGAACGAGGTCCTCACCAGATCCCGAACATGCTGGCACACTGATCTTGTAATATCCAGCCTCCAGACTGTAAAAAACAAACTTCTATTGTTTAAGCTATTCAGTCTATGTCACTTTGTAATAACATTGGAGCATGCTAAGATGTTATATCAATGAAAGAAAAAGAATGGTAAGTTGGACTTCATCAAAAATAAAGTATTTCGTCACTGAAAGACCATTAAGAAAATAAAAAGGCAAATCACAGGCTGGACACAAATATTTGCAAAAACTTATATAATAAAAGACTTGTATTCAGAATATATAATTAATTTTAAGAACTCAATAATAAAATAAATCAAACAAACCAATTTGAAAATGAGTAAAAGAGTTGATTACACACTTCACAAAGAAGAGATACAGATGGCTAAAAAGCATATGCAAAAAATGCTCACCATCATTGTCATTAAAGTAATGTAAATTATAACTACAAGAAAATACCACTACATACCCACTGGAATAGAATGGCGAAGATTAAAAATTATTGTCTTGGTGATGAAGTGGCATAACTGCAATTCCTATACACTGTTGGGGAAAAGATAAAAATTGTATAACCATTTTTTAGAACACCTTGGCAATTTCTTAAAGTTAAACATAGGCCTCCCATACAACCCAGCCATTTTACTTCTAGACATTTTCCCAAGAAAAATAAAATCCAATGTTCGTACAAAGATTTTTACATGAATATACATAGATGGTTTTTATATGTCCTCAAACTGGAAACAATCCAAATATTCATTCATAGATGGGTATATAACTAAAAGGAGGTATATATCTGCACAATGGAATACTACTCATCAATAAAGAAGAGAAAACAATTAACTCATTCAACATGGATGGAAATTAATATCATTACGCTGAGAGAAATAAGCCAGACAAAAAAAGACAACAAGATAATTTATTTAAAATTCTAGGAAATGAAAACTAAATTTATAGCAATTGAAAGCAGATTAGTTGTATGGGCACTGAGATGAAGGTAGGGATGAATTAACAATGAGCTGGAGAAATCTTTTGCAAGTGATGGATATGCTCATTATCTTAACTATGATGATGGTTTTGCCAATGTATACATGTGTTAAAATCCATCATACTGTATATTTTCAACATGAGCAGTTTATTGTTCATCAAGAAGCTATAAACAAATTTCTATGTCAATATTACCAATTAATGTTTCAAACTGAACACTAGTGTAAGCTGTATTATTTTAATAGTATTGCTGTTTTGAGAGAATTAAGAAAAAGATTATGAGCAGAATACTTTGACAATTTTCAATAATTAAAAAGGCAAAACCAATGTTTTATTCAAAATTATTTTAGTAGAAGAGAATATATACTCTCAGAATTTATTTTTTAAATGCTGAAGTGGTAATACTCTGCAAAGTTCAGTTTTTCTTTTTCTCAGCAGGTTAAATCTATTACAAACAAGAGTGTCAAAAATAAAATAGAGATTATGAAAGGGACATTTTACACCCAAGCAACAAATGAAGGGCTGAAAATTTTCCATTAAAACATTCTTAGGTTTATGAAAAGTCATACAAAGTGCAAATCCTTGCAATCAACCACATGCCTAAGCAATATCTCACTTCCTCTTGTAAGGAACTGATTTTTATTGAAACTGGGTACATCTTTGTTTTTCTTCATATACATGATTTTTTTTTTTACTTTTGCTCTATTTATATGATTTTTCCACCAATTAATTAGGATATTTCTCAAAACGTCTTACCATTTATTGAATCCCAAAATTGAGCCTTGCCATGTTCCAGATTATAGTCAGTTAAAAAAAAATCTTCACCATATATTTGTATAGTGGAGAAATTATGATATCTGGCAAAAGAGTTATTTGTGTGTATACTTATTTGTCTTTTTAGTTAGTACATTTAAAAAGAGATCCTGTACCATCCATCATTCCACCCCTACGGCACTTGCCACAATTTAAATAGATGATCCAATAAATACGTCTATCTCTAATCTACAAAAGAACTCAGATTAATGTAAAACCAAAATGGTTTTCAATATTAAAGAATTACTGTACTGTTAAAAGTTAATTCTTTAATTTTTAATTTTAAGAGTATGCACTAAAGCATAAAACTAATAATTAATGAATAATAAAGATCTTTCAAGACTTTGTTTGAAATTTATGATTCTCTTAATATTACTATGTTTTCTAGTGCTACAAAATCAAATTAGTGAAATAAAATTATGTAAGGCATAGTTATATCATTGTTTTTTTTTTATTTTTACAAATATTTCCTATTTCCCCATATCCTGTCCTTTAACTAAATGAAATTCAATTTAATGGCATCAACGTCATCTATAGAACATACTTAGATCAGTGGTCCCCAACCTTTTTGGCACCAGGGATCGGTTTCATGGAAGACAATTTTTCCACAGACTGGGGGTTGGGGGTGGGGCATTAGATTCTCATAAGGAGCACACAACCTAGATCCCTCATACACACAGTTTACAGTAGGGTCTATGCTCCTGTGAGAATCTAATGCTGCCAGTGATCTGTCAGGAGACTGAGCTCAGGTGGTGATGCAAGCCATGGGGGGTGGCTGTAAATACAGATGAAGCTTCACTTACTTACCCGCAGCTCACCTCCTGTTATGTGCCCTGGTACCGGTCCACTCCACGGCCCAGGAGTTGGGGACTGCAGACTTAGATGACAATTTCATATTTTCTTAAAAGAGCATTCTGTCAATAATAAAAACAATGTTAATTAAATGAAAAGTACAACTGAAATCTCTAGTTCCTAGGAACTGAATTATTTGTCATATACTAATACAGTATTAGCATGCTACAGAGATATATTTCAATGTTTATACAATTAGATTGGAGTCCAAATTCATTTATGCAAATAACTATTTTTCTCTGGGGTGTTCTATGTGCATCACTAATTTAATATTCATTGTAAGGATAGTTTCCATATCTTTAAAACAAGGAGCTAGGACTAAATCGTCTCTGCATTTCTGTGAGTTCTAAAATTCTCTAATTAGATTTGATAAATTAAATATTGATATATTTATTGTACTGACAAAGAATATTTCACTCAATACTCATTAATTATAATAAACTGAGATACCTTTTGTGGCATGCTCTTTGTCTGAGTTCTGGCATAAATCTCTCCCTCAGAATTTGCTACAGAATTAGTACCTTATTGTCTAGTGATGGTCTCTTAGTACTGAGCCAGTAAGCCCCTTGGGTTTTCCTATTCTTGTGTTTTTTGAGATATCTCTTTTCTTTGTATCATTTTCATTTTCTTTGTTAAAATCCTGTGGTCTGTAAAAAGTGGTTTCTCTTGCCTAGGAAAAATTATCAAGTCACATATAATATTTTGTGTGGGATTTTCATGATAACATTTCAATCTGCTTTGAACAAAGAAGGCTTTTAAGCATGATTCATGAAAACTTTTATGTTAGCATAAGATTTATTCTGTTTGTTCTTGTTCTTTTTAACTTAGAGGTTTATTTTATTTTACACTTAATGCATAAAGTTCCTTTAGAAAACTATTGCTTCAAAATATCCAATTTAACTTTGTTTATACCAACCTGCTGTGAGAACTAAGCCTTTTGTTTCCACATCTCCAGATTTAGAATGAGTGGTAGTATTAATAGAATATTAAATGTCAATTTAAAAATATTTACTGAGTTTCAATGATGTGCCAGGCATTGTGAAGGGGATAGGGTACATAGCAAAAAAGAAAAGACTTAGTCATTGTTTTCAGTTTAGTGGGACAAAGACTGACACATAACAACTAGTTTTAAATATGATGAATGCTAAGAATGAAAAATAGAATGTGCTTTTTGAGGACTATAACATCACACCTAGCGCAGCCTTCAAGGAAATCTTTCCTGAGAAGGTGAACTTAGAATGAGAGGCTGAGTAGGAGTTACTGAAACAGGAGCTGGGCATCATGACCAATGAATGTGTGCAGATGATAAAAATTTCCACTGGAGGAACAGAGAGAACTCTAGGATGTGTGACAGGGATGGAAAGAAGGAAAGCTGAGTAGTTATATAGGCTGAAGAGATAGGAAAGAACATGATATAACTGGATGCAGAAGCCATGTGATGATGAAAGATGTCTATTTCCCTAATGGAAGCAAAAGATCACTCCTCCTCCCCCTTCCAGGTGGGCCCTTGTCCCTGAGGACAAGGACCAGTATTTATTAAAATAATAGAATCATTGATCATAAGAGTTGGAAGAGACTTTTGAGCTGATTTTGTGAAATATACTCGTTTCCTCTAAGATGAGGAAATTGAGGTCCAGAAAGATTGACTTTTCTCATAGTCACTAAAAGTGATGCCTGAGCCAAACTGGGACACTGAGGTCTTGGTTCTGAGAGGGTCATTTTACATTTCACTCCATTGCTTCACACTTCATGCTTCTCCATGGGTCCAGGTTATATATAATTCGATGAATGACAAGCATGCTTTTGTGGTTGTACGCAAAATTTGTCAAATAATCTATAATCATCACATTTTCAGAGGAAAATCATGTACTTTTCCCTTAATGCCAGTAAGCATTTAATTTTAAATATGTTACATTAATGATTTTTCATTATATTCACCTTAATTGGGGAAGAAATTCTAAATCACAGAGAAATGTCCATGAAAGTAGAAGAAACGTTAGAGATTAAAATGTTATTCCTTATCTATTGTAAGTGGAAGGTAAGACAGGAGATATATAAGGTATTTAGGTTTTCATAACTTGATTTTTTTAATGGTAGAATACATCAGAATTATTATGCATTTGATTAAATAAAATCACAGTGTGATTTTTGCTTATCTCAAATGTGAAAGAAATCTCGATTGTTCTAATTCAGAAGTTTAAAACAAGTCCAATTTGAGCATATACGAAGAGGTACCTGTTTATATAAATTAATTGTTTTCTGTATGTGGTTTTGTATCATCTGATGGACACAATGATGATGTTAACCAGCTCCACATTCACTATCTTCAAATAATTATTTTTACAAGGCTGCTATGGACTGAAGATGGGCTGATCTTCAAAGGCTGACTTTGGACCCATCAGTCTTTTATTCTCCTGGGTCCAGTAGTCTAGGCCAAGTATGGTCTTTTTTTTGACAATGACAAAAGTGCGTAGGATATACATTTAACTTTTTAACTATTTTTAAGGCTCTGCTTGTATGTTGTCTTTTAAAATCCATTGGCTAAATCAAATCACATTGTTGATCCCAGATTTAAGGGGAAGGAAAGTAGATTATACCCACAAAAGTGGGGAAAGAATGTGAATTTTTTAAACAATAATCTAATATGTCACAAGGACTAACCCACATACTAATGAAAAGCTTTGTGCTACCACTGAAATCATTGTTAAACACAAACGCACATGAACGCACGCGCGCACACACACACACACACACACACACACACACATGCTCACATCTTCTGCCCTCAAGAAGAAAGCAGTCTATTTTGAATAAAATTACATAGGCTGATTTTTGCAGTGATCTAAAAAAAGATGACACAGAACTGTGATGAAGAGAAAACTTCTGAAATGGAAAGGAAAGGACAGAGTGGCAATTTGAGTAAGGAGTTTTTTTCTGAAAAGGGAAAAAGAAGACACAATTTAATGAAAGTAGATAAAGGAGATACAATTAGAAAAATATAGAGATGAAGATGATAATAGTAGTTAAAAACTGAAGAGCATATTTTGGCAAGGAAATACATTTCTATGCTATTGTATATATCCTTCCTCATTGTAAATATCATGCATGTTTACAGAATTTAAACATTTGACTCCCACGGTATCTTCATTTCCTGTGACATTTCAGCAATAACATAAGAGAGATTGGAGCATCTATAAAAAATGTAGAAGCTTTTTATTGAAAGAAAAAATAGAAAACTTTTGGTAAAATATACCAAGTAAATGTTGAGCACAAGGGCATTTCTCACATTTAATAACAAGATGGTATAATTCAGATGTCAAGAGCATAGACTTTCAGTGTAACATGGCATTCAATCCAGCTCTATTGCTTGCTCACTGGAGACCACTGGTTCCTTAAGCTTTTGAAGCCTTCATTCCTTCATCTATAAAATGAGAAGAATAATGTAATGTTTTTTATATTACTTAACTGTTGTGAGAATTTACGATAAATGCATTTAAACTTTCAACAAACTCTACATTATTACAAAACATAGCCATTGAATAGCTACATAAAGTTCTGTATTATATAAAGATTTTATTTCTTCCAAATATATGAATTACTCAAAAACATTTCTATTATATTCTGAAAAGTGCAACTTACATTTATTTAGTTTGTCTTCATATTAATCAAACGTGGAAGAGTATTTCAGTGTAATTAAAATACAACCCAACCAACAATGAACAAGTGGAATTTTTTTTTTTTTTTTTTGAGAGATGGTTATTTTTACTCTGATTTTACTAGAAGAAAACTGCATTTGGTCCAGAGTCAATGCAATCACAAGCCGGCCGGCCCAGACGAGTTCTGGGGCAGCCGGCCTGGTCTGAATCCTGGCTCTGCATTGCGGCTCCCTCCTCTGTAAAGAGGGGAGCTCGGGGTTCCGGGGGCCAGCACTTCAGAGCACTAAGTGCATTACCTCAATTCTCTCCTTTAATGCCCACATTCCATCCTCACAACCCTGCATGAAAAGGGGAGACCCAGGCCTAGTAACAAAGCTGGAAGGCCAGCGTCGGACGCCAGGGCCAAACAAGTGAAATTTGAAATTAAAAATACATTACCATTTACATTAATATCAAAAATGCATATGTATATGTGTATACATGTGTATTTGAAACACTTAAGCATAAATCTATCAAATATTTATAAGAGTTATAGAAAGAAAATAACAAAACTGTCATAAAATTATCAAAGAAGAACTAAATAAATGGAGAGGTATTCCATATTCATGGATTAAAAAGATTCATTACTGTCAAAATGTCAGTTTTTCCCAACTTGCTCTTAGATACAATGCAATCTCAGTCATAATTCTAGCAAATTATTTTGTAGATCAACAAACTGATTCAAAAGTGTACATGGAGAGGCAAAAGACCCAGGGGAGCCAACTCAATATTGAAGGAAAAAACAAAGTAGGAGGACTGACACTACCCAAGCCTTATTATAAAGCTACAGTAATCAAGACAGTGTGGAACTGGCAAAAGAATAGACAAAGATATCAATGAAACAGAGCACAGATCCAAGAAATAGACCCACATAAATGTAGTCAACAAATCTTGACAAAGGACAACAGGCAATAAAATCAAGCAAAGATAATGTTTTCAAATAGTAATGGTAGAACAACTGGACATCCACAAGGAAAAACAAAAATGAATCCATACACGGATTTTACATCTTTCACAAAAATTAACCCGAAATCATAGATCTAAATGTAAAATTATCCATAAAGAAATATAAAACTCATAGAACATACATAGGAGAAAACCTAGATGACCTTGGATATGGCAATGATTTTTTAGATACAACACCAAATGTATGATCCATGAAATCAATAATTGATAAGCTGGACTTCATTAAAATTAAAAACTTTGGCTCTGTGAAAGACTGTGTTAAGAAAATGAGAAGACAAGCTACAGACTAAGAGAAACTGCTTGCAAAAGACACACCTGCTAAAGAACTGTTATCCAAAATATACAAAGAATGCTTAAAGCTCAACAATAAGAAAGCAAGAAACTTCATTTAAAAATGGACAAGTGCCCTGAACAGACACATCACTGGAGAAGATATACGGATTGAAAGTCAGCATATGAAAATATGTTCAACATCATATGTCATTAGGGAATTACAAATTAAAACGATGAGATGCTACTATACACCTATTAGAATGGCCAAAATCCAGAATACTAACACCACCCAGTGCTGGTGATGATGTGGAGCAATAAGAACTCTGATTCATTGCTGGTAGGAATGCAAAATGATACAGCCACTTTAGAAAACAGTTTTGGGAGTTTCTTACAAAACTGAACATACTTTTACCATTCATTCAAGAAATGGCACTCCCTTGATATTTACCAAAATGAATGGAAAACTTATGTCTATACGAAAACCTGCACATGGTTTATATCAGCTTTATTCATAATTGTCAAAACTTGGAAGCGATCAAGATGTACTTGAATAGGTGAATAGGTAAATAAACTGTGGTACATTTAGCACTACAAAGAAGTGAGCTATCAAGCCATGAGAAGACATAGAGGAAATTTACATACATTTTACCAAATGAAAGAAACCAATTTGAGAAGGATATTTATTCTATGATTTCAACTGTATGATATTCTGGAAAAGGGAATTATGGAGACAGTAAAATGATTAGTGGTTTCCAGGGGTTAGGAGGGAGGAAGGGAGATTAGGCAACACAAAGAGGAGTTTTAGGGCAATAAAACTATTCTGTATGCTATGACTATGGTGAAAACATGTCATTATACACTTTTCAAAACCCATAGAATGTACATCAAGATTGAACCCTGATGTGAACTATCGACTTTGAGTGATAATGATGTATCATTGTAGGTTCTTTGATTGTA
>RJWJ010037739.1:0-15363 GCA_004363605.1 Indri indri
GGGAAATAATTCCCATCATGGGAATTACCAGTCCAGAGTATGTTAAGATTCCAATTACTAGAGTATTTCTTAAGAGTATTCCATTGAAGGATTTTTTCTTTTTTTAACAAATTTGTAATATGTGCACAATGGCATTTTATAAAGATTACAGAGGCGATGGGGGCTTTTAGGGTACCATCACAATAGTGTGTCCCAACTCTAGTAATATTAGTTCTGTAGAAATTCTGCTGATATGTCTTTTCACATTTACATAGCCCAGCCAAAATACTCCAGTTTTAGAAAAAGTTATACCTTCACGCAATCAAGCTTATTGCTCAGTTATTACTGAAACAACAACGAAGCCTCTGATATCAAGTCCATGTCCCTGATACATGACCCTTCTGCGTATACCAACCTGGTCACTCAAGTTGTATCATTTTCACAGAGATTGGCCCTTGGATTTGGACCCAGAAGCTTCGATTGACAGAACAACCTCCAAATCAGGAGGGATCTCGTGGAAGAAGCACCATGGGCCATCCGTTGTTTTATACAAACCAAGTTCCCAGCTTTAGGCTCAAATTCAAATTCTATTATTTGGGGACAAATAGCATCAGAATTTGTCCACTAACAATAGTTTTTACAAAAGTCAAATGGAAAAATATCTGGGCTAGTATGTTCTGTGTAAATTTTTCCAGTGGGGTGGGGGTGGGGGCACTTTTTAAGAAGGCACTAAATGGAAAATCACCAGAATGGAGTTTAGACAGGTCTGGTTCCTGAGTCACTACCGGGCAGATGTAGTCCCAATCTTGCATAATTAGGTGAAAGATTGAAGGGTGATGGAGCATAAAGAGCAGGTTGGGGTGAGGCAGAGCATCATGGAGAGAGAGGTTGCTGGAAGAAACCAAAATTGTCTCAAGGCTCTTGAAATGACTTTTCTTTGGCTATCTTGAAAAAGTAATGTGTTTTTTATACCTGCCAATCAGGGCTGATCAATTTATTATTTAGTACCTTCTAATTTGAAATACTGAAAGCTATGACACTACAGTTAACTTTTTTCTTTTTTTCTTTTTCTTTCTCTTTCTTTTTAGACAGGGTCTTGCTTTGTCACCCAGGGTGGAATGCAGTGGCCCAATCATAATTTACTGCAACCTCCAACTTCTGGGCTCAAGGGCTCTTCCTGCCTCAGCCTCCTGAGAAGCTAGCTGAGACTGCAACGGATGCCAACATGCCTGCTTTTTTTTTTCTTTCTTTTCCTTTTAAAGAGACAAGGTCTTGCTATGTTGCCAGGATGGTTTCCAACTCCTGGCCTCAAGCAATTCTCCTGCCTCAGCCTCCCAAAGCACCGCCTAAGTTAACTTTTTCTTCTGTGGGTTTCTGCCTATTCACTTTACTCCTTTCTGGAGAGTTTTGCTAACTGACTGTACTGGAACTTGCCACTTTGATAAAGTCTCACTTTCCAAAGACTGAACAGAATCAGTCTTACTGATTCTGAATGGAGAGTCTTTCCAAAGTCTTCTGTGTATTCCAGATCAACCTCATCAGGGCTTTCTAACCTTAAGAAATGCTAGCAGCCGGACGTGGTGGCTCACACCTGTAATCCCAACACTCTGGGAGGCTGAGGCGGGTGGATTGCTTGAGCTCAGGAGTTCGAGACCAGCCTGAGCAAGGGCGACACCCTGACTCTATTAAAAATAGAAAAAAATTAGCTGGACAACTAAAAATAGAAACAAAAAATTAGCTGGGTGTGGTGGCGAGAGCCTGTAGTCCCAGCTACTTTGGAGAATGAAGCAGGAGGATCGCTTGAGTCCAGGAGTGTGAAGTTGCTGTGAGCTAGTCTGACGCCATGGCACTCGCCTCGGGCAACAGAGTGAGACTCTGCCTCAAAAAAAAAAAAAAAAAAAAAGAAAGAAAAAGAAATTGCTAGCTTTTGTCGGAAGGCTTGTTGAACCACACTCAGCGTGTACAGACACAGCTAGCACCTAGGGTGGGGTGCAAAGATACCTCTGGGAGGCTACACACAGGCTGGGCAAACCCACATTTCATGAAGGTGTTCTGAAAAACGGTTGCAGGCCATTTCTCTGACATGCACTTTTTTCTATAAACAAAGTGCACTAAAGTACACGTGTAGTCAATAAAGATTCGTACAGATTAAGGGCAGGGCATTTGTCAAATTCCCAAAGAGCAGCAAACTAGATTTGGATAGTAGGCAAATGTATTCTTCTGGGCTCTTAAATGAAATTAAAACTTCTTTCTAGTCTATTTATTATAGGATGCCTGTTACTTTTGATAAAGCACTCACTTTTCCATGCGCCACAGCAGCTGGCGAGTTCTCTCCTGCCTCCTGGAGCATGGGCAAACCGTTGGGGCGGGAAGAGTCCGGAGGCTCTGGGATCTAGCGGAAGAAGCGTCCTCGCCGACCCCCGTGCGGCTGCACGACTGACCAATCAGAAGGCTCGTCCGCGCAGCCCCGCGCCAATTGCAGGCACCCTTTCTTCTGGGCTCACGGGCTATTTAAAGCTCCGCGCCCCAGCCACCGCCGTACGGTTCCGGGCAGGGGTCTGTGAAGCTCAGCTATGGCCGGTCACATCGTGCTCAACACCGGCGCCAAGATGCCCATGCTGGGGCTGGGCACCTGGAAGGTAGGTGCCCTGCGGGGCGCGGTCCCGTGGCTCGCTTCGGGCTCCGTGTGGCCTGGGGCAGGGAGGGACACAGAGTGACCCCGAACTGTCGCACGGCGGACGCCCGGCCTGCTGGGAGCCACACTCGCCTCGCGGCTTGCGGGCACCGGGTCCCGGGAACCGGCGGGCTGGAGCCGGGCCTGTGGGCGCCGAGGAGGGCGAGGCCCGGCCTCGAGCTTCGGGCGGGGGTCCTCGGTTTGGGATCCGCACGCGGGAGGCCGTCCCGGCGACGTTTGGTGGGCAGCTCCCCAGGCCGCAGTTGGAATGCAGGCGGATAACCACGGAAGGGGGACCGGGAAAGTGGGCGTCCGTGCCTGGGTGGACGGCGGAGCAGCCCGGGAGACGGAGCCCCAGCCTTGCTCTTCGCAGGCACCGGTGGCTCCTTTGCCTTGCTTGTAAACAGTTTGTCCTTAATCGGCTCAGCTGTTATTCTCAGGAATAAGCGTCTCAAGTTGAGCCCGCAGAGGGCAGATAATTTAATTAGACGGCGCGCGTTTGCCCGGGGCCGATCTCGGGCTGCCCGGGGTCCGTGGAACTCCACGGAGAATCTGGGCACCGCTTTGCTAGTTGATAACTGATAACAGGCACCAGGGTTAACATTTTTCCCGGAAAACTTAGATGCCTTGTACAGTATGCCTGAGAAATGCCTTGCCTGATAAAAATGGAAATGGAACACGAATATCATAATAGGTTATCTGAAAAATTTGATAATAGGATATGAAAAAAATGATTTAAAAAATAAAAATGATAGCCTGAGTATCTGAAAATTGAGGAACACAGAAAGGTGATGTTGTGGGAGCTGAGGAAAAACCCAGTATTTTTTTTTTTCCAGGAGGTGGGGGTCTGGCTCTGTTTCCCCGGCAGGAGTGGAGCGGCCTGATCATAGCTCACTGCAGCCTCAGACTCCTGGGCTCAAGGGATCCTTCTGCCTCAATCTCCCACAACAGACAAGGCCCACCACACCCAGTTATTTTTTTCTTAATATTTGTAGAGACAGGGCCTCCCTGTGTTGCCCAAGCTGTCCTGGAACTCCTGGCCTCAAGCAATCCTCCCACCTCAGCCTCCCCAGTTGCTTGGATTACAGGCAGGAACCACCACTCCCAGCGTAAAATCCAGTGTTTTTAAGCAGTTTGTAAATTAGCTTAGGGTATCGTATATTACATTTACTGGCTATGACCTGGGTTTTTCTCATAAATGAACTTTGAATATGGATGTTGGCATTGTATATTTACACACAAAGAAGGAAAAACAGAGAAGATTCAGTGTATTGTGAGATGGTTTGAAGTAGGACAGAGGTGTTTACCTCTACCTTAAAACCTGTGGTTGAAAATTAGTAAATATGAAGTTGCTAAGGAAAGGGTCTTAGATTTGCTTCCCATGGGAAGTATTTCTTGGCCAAAATGATCAGTACATAATTTGTGTTTCTTCCAAAAAGCCCAGTAGTGGCTCTGAGGTGTAATTGAATTATGACCATGATACCAAGTTAAATTCCATCTGTTGCAGGTTATGCTCTTGGAAGGGATGTGAAAAGAAGCTTTCTTGGCAAAAGCAAATACAGTCTTTTTTTTCATGTATCATGATGCAGCACACAGACATACACGTGTAACTGGAATAAAAGTTTCACTAAAACGGTACTTACCCATACTGCAGTCTGTTATTTTTATTCTATTCCATTTTTTCAAAAAACTATGGTCATAATTTAGAAACCAGTTTCTGGACCTTTCATTTGAACATCACTACTCAAGGGTAAATAAGGAGTAAAATTTTATAAAAGTGGATTTCACATCATTCATGTGAGCACTCAGCACCCCAAAAAGCTGTGTATTTGTTTAAAGTAACATCATAAAATCTGCATTCCAGCAGACAAAGTTCATTGAGATCTAAGATAATGTCTATCTTGTTCACTACTATTTTCAGCTTTTCTCACAGTGCCTGGCAAATACAGTAGTCGGTGTCCAAAGTTATGTGTTGAATTAATATGAAAAAGTAAAATAACTTTAGAGATAGCTATACAGTAAAATGTCCATTTGTATTTCTGGGGTTGAGAAGGTGGGGCTGGTATAGAATTCTATGGAGGCATGTGGGTAGGGGCAAAATGGTGAAATAAATGGTATAAGTATGGACTTGGGGTAGATTTCCTTTTTCTTTTTCTTTTTTGTTAATGACTTAATATCTTTCCCCTGGATACAGATTCCTTCACAGAATCTGCTCCACAAATATGTGGGCTTTTGCTTGTCTTTGTGACACCTGGAGGAAGCTCTATAAGTGGGTGCAATTTCTCGTTCTCATGGAACTTTCCATATCACAGTGGCTGTGTTGTACCATTCAGACCCTCAGCAGGGCTCTAGTAGTCTCCAGTCTACTGTTTTATTGAAAGTCCTCAAACTCCCTTCTCTCTTCAGAGGTAAGGGTTTCACACAGGCGGGAGGCCGTCTCTGCCCCACACCCCAGGTGGCTTAGAGAGGGTTTCCTCCTGGCAGTCTTGCCTTCCCCGTTGGGATAGTCACTAAGCCCACAGCCTTGTAGTGCCAGGAAGCTTTTTAAAACAGATGACCTCTGATGCCAGCCAGTGTTCTCTTACTCATAGTGTTTTCGACCTAGTTGAAAAATTGTAGGTAGTAAATGGTCATTGTAACTCTCCCATGTACACTAGGAATGCTAAGAATGGCAGTACAACTGTGTTTATCAATCTTTTCCCCATTATCACCTTCCCTTCCCACCTAGGAGCCTTGTGAGACATTTTTTCCCTAATTGCCCCCCAATCAAATTTTAATATCACTGATAACACTGTGCACTTGTTTATGTCCTGTAGCCCTTTAGAGGGTCACAGCCATTCTATAAGCTAAGATTGTTTTTTTTGTCCCCTCTGCCCTCCCAGGAACCACTTTTTGCCTCTTCAGAGACTGTAGCACCCCTTTTGAGAATGCATGAAGTAGAAGAAAATGTGCCAAGAAAGACTTCATGCCACTTTGTCCTTTTGGTGGCCTGAATCCCAGGATGGGGGAGAGAATAGAGGCACTGTGGACGTTGCAGCGAACACTAGAGCTCGGTTTACTGTTCTGCTGCCTGGTCTCCCTGCAGACCTTGTCTCCCCCGCTCTTCAAGATCAATGACATTTAAAAAAAAGTCCTGCCCCTGCAGGTCCAGTCTTGGTCCATCCACATATTAAACAAGTGGAAGCAGCAGTGTCTTACAATTAAGGACAGAGTGATTAAAATAGACCAGGAGGAACTTAATTTCTGTGCTTGTTGCCAAATGTGTTTATGAGCTTTAATGTAAAATATTAGCCAGATTGACGACTATGTTTCAGTGTGATAAGGCAGTGGGAAGGATGGTTCTTCATCAGTGTTTATCATTTGAAATCATGGTTGTATTATTAAACTGTAAAATGAATTTGGACATACGAGCCAAGTGAGGTTGGTTTATCTCCATCAAACAATGAAAAGTACACTTTCTGTTGACTGTGGATAGTACGTGAAAGAGGTAGCACATGGTAATCATTCTCTGGATGTCCCTTGACGTTTATTGTTCTTGATGATGTCTGGAGTCTGCCCTCGCGTGCTCACGTTAAGTCTGTTCACATCGAAACCTATAGTTTCCTATTTCTTGTTCCAGGATTATCATTGGCACACTATTTTCATATTCCTTACCCAAGATGGGGGTTTTCCCCCCCGCAAAGTGAAGTTTCTTTTATTCCCCCCACCACTTCATTTCAAAAGTAATAACTGCTAACTAGAGATATTAAAAAAAAAAAATAGAACAAAACGAACAGAGTTCCCTCTTCCCAGAGATCCCCATAGTTAATACTGCAAAGGATTCAATCTCTGAGGTATACTTTATTGTCACTATAGACACTGTCCTATAACCATCTTTCTGTTTGGAGCTGTGATTTTCTTTTTTGACTTCCAGAGGAAGTAGAGGGAGGAATAATATCCTCAAGTAACTAGCAAGACCCACAAGCAAAAGGGAAGAGGATTAGGTTTTGTTTTTGTTTCATTTTTTTAGAGCGCAGGCTGGAGTACAGTGGTGCAATCTTAACTCACTGCAACCTTGAACTCCAGGGCTCAAGTGATCATCCTGCCTCAGCCTCCCGAGTAGGTAGGACTACAGACACATGCCACCACA
This sequence comes from Indri indri, assembly GCA_004363605.1. NCBI lineage: Eukaryota > Metazoa > Chordata > Mammalia > Primates > Indriidae > Indri > Indri indri. The sequence continues at coordinate 6,783 of RJWJ010037739.1, forward strand.
CCCAGTTAATTTATTATTATTATTTTGTAAAGACAGATCTTGCTGTGTTACCCAGGCTGGTCTCAAACTCCTGGCTTCAAGCAGTCCTCCCGCCTTGGCATCCCAAAGCCCTGGGATTATAGGTATGAGTCTGTAATACAAGATTAGGTCTTAAAAGGAGTGTTGTGTGTATCTGTGTGAGAGAGACGCTGATATTATCTGAGTTGGTATTGGCTGGCCTGTGAGTGCTATAAAATGAGGAAGTAGGGCTTGTAGAAGTGGGGAACTCAGAGGCAGAGGCTTCTCACTGCCATCACTTGGTGCCATCAGCCCAGAACATTGTGAAGTTGCTGCTCAGCGTAGAGCTTTGAGGAGGCAGAAGGTCCAAGGGGAACGGGCATGCATGGATTCGCCCAAATCACAAGACAGATTAGTGGCAGGACTGGGTTAGAAACATGTAGGATTTGTACAATTCAGCTGTTTGTAATTTGGGTGTTTCATTTGGGTTTCTACAGATAGAAGCATGTTTTCATGATTTGTCTTCTTTTGTAAGTCTCAATCTGGACTCTTCTGTTTGCATTTTCCCTATGTTGACATGGAATGGGGAGATACTGTAATCATTTTAGCATTCCCAAGTTTATAGAATGGTTTCTCACCAGAACTTAAGTTGGCTGCTTCATTATTGATAAGGGAAATTAGTCTCTTCAGGGAAGGGTTCAACATTGAGATAACTAATGTTGAATGTAGTTGTGGATTCTGGTACATTTTTATTCCAGAAGGTGACTTTTTTCCCTTATCAGCATTGATAACACTTTGGTCACCTTCCCAGGACGTGTGTCTCCAGCTAATCAGTATGCTGTCCGGCAGTCAGGACGCAGCAGCTGCTGGTTTTTTTTTTTTTTTTACAGTTGTAACCAAAACTTTAATCCCAAGGATGCTCACAAAACATATTACGAATAGCAGCATGAAAAAAAAAATCTTGCACAGTAACTCAAAGTTCAGCTCTGCAGTGTACCTTTACATTGGCAGGACATTGGTATTAATATTTTGATTATCTCAAATTTCCAAATAAAGAATGTTACAAACAACTATGTATTCATATATAGCAATCCTATAAGGAACTTAACTTAGGACCTAAAGCAAAGGTAAACTTTCTTTGAATTTATCAGATTCTATACTAATCAGGTAACCTCTGCCCAGCATGAAAACTAGTTGGATTTTTCAAAAACCTCTAATTTAGTATAACGGTGCAGCTTTTATTTTTACCTGCTAGCTTGTTTCACAGCAGCTTTTAAAGACTGCTTGTTCAACTGTAGCTGCATACTATATCCCAGATATGAAAAAAAAGGTAAATCTTAGTTCAGTTTTTGCCAGTTTTGTTTCTATATTTTAAAAAATCCACATTTCAGCTTAGCAAGATTTAGAGGTTTATTGTCAGTCTGTGCAAAACTAAGGTTCAAAACAAATTCAATTTTGCTTAAGGGAACATTGTAAAGTAACAATTCTTGGAATTAATATTACATGGCTCATATGATGCATCTCAAACCACAGAGAATTATACCTTTTGTGTCACTGTTCCAAGAGACAAACAAGTTTAAACAGCTAAACCATCTTAAAAATACACCAAGCTTATGAAGTCAGCTTCTTCATGACCTCTTGCCATCATATCTGTCTTTGACTTTCTATAAAAATGTCACACGAACTTTTTTTTAGTTTTATGCGAACCATTCACAACCTTGGTTTTCCTAGTCTGTGCTCTTCTGAGTCCAAGAAACTGAAAAATCAACTTAAGCAGAAAATAAAAAAATGAATATATGAGGTGGGGATCCATTGACCTCCCAAATGACAGTTGCTGACTTTGGTCATCCAGGATTCGGTCTCTTTCCTCCTGCAGTGCCAGGCTCACATTCTCCCAGCACAGGGACCCCAGCAAAACCAGAGCTTGTCTCAGTAGTTCCAGCTCAAGTCTGAAGATCGAGTCTCATGGCCTGGCTTGGGCCATGTTCCTGCCCCTGCGCCAGTCACTGTGGCAGGTGGTATGTGGCTAGGTCAGGCCTGGGAAGTGTGTGCACCCCTCTGTCCAGGGCTTGGGGCTGTGAAGTGGCCAGGCAGGGACAGGACAGGGCACGCAGCAGCATAGCAGCTCCTCAGAGGAAAATCAGTTGAGGTGCTGTTAAGCCAGAAGAAAGCTGAATGTGTGCTGGGCAAATACTTTCCTCACCTGGGTTCCCAGTTGTTCTTTCTCTTGGGCAGGGTTGTGCTCTGCCCTCCTTGCTCACATCAGTGATGGCTGTGCCTGGGACACCATGGAAAACCTGTGGCAGGTCATTCTTTTCTGGACATGCTGGGATTGTCTTCTCTGCTGACTGTTCCTTCAATCATGAAGGGTGGGGAAGCCTGCAGGTGCAGCTTCTGCAGTCCTCCAGGGACATAGGATGTTGCCAGATCATCTGAAGGCCTTCTGTGAACTCACACCTGAGACCAGCACCCCTGCCTGGCTTCCCGGGTCCCCCCCATGGTGGGGAGCCAGCTCGGCTGCTGACACGCTCTGGTACTGGGCTTGTTCTAGTGAGCTGTGTTCTTCCCTCCTGCCTGTTCAAAACAGCTGATGTCAAAACAGATGTCTGCAACTGCTGATGGCCCTGGGAAGTTTTTCTTTCCAGTTGTTTCCACCCCAGCTCTCCAAAGGAATGTGCTCTGTTCACTCAACAGTCTGTTGCACACATGTTTCTTGTTCAGCTCTCTGATCAGACCAGGAGCAGCACAGAGGTTAGGGACGTGTCTGTGCATCTGTCTGGGTGCTCGTGGAGCTCGATGCTATGCAGGCACTTCCTCCTCAGCGGCCAGGCTCCCCATACGTGTTTTGGTCACTCTGGTGGTCAGATGGTTTGGGTGTGGACACCCATTCAGTCATTTGCTGGGCTGGCCACAGACCATATGGGGATATTCCATGGTTCCTGCCTTTCAGCTCTTTTGTCTCTGCTAATATCTCTGAGGGGCCATCTCCCCATCTCCACCTCTTGAAGCGGATCTTCATGTGGTCAGAATGAACGCATAGGCCTTTGAGTCAGCATCTGTAACATCCGTGACTCCATTGTTCGTGGTCATCTCTCAGAGCTGCTTAAACACAAGTGATCATCAGGGCCAGAGCCCATGCCTGACGAAACGGAAAGGGCAGGCAGTGACTGGCTGGCCTCAGGGACCAGTGGGAATTGAGGTCAATAGCACAGCTATTTTTGGAATATTTTGAGCTATTTTAAGGCAGCGGTTTCTCTTAGTATCTCAGGATTCGGAAAGTGGGGAGTTTTTTTTTTTAATACAGTGGTTGATTAATCAATGGATGTGAAGAAGCAAGGAAACAAGACGGCTTCAGCATATCTTTTAAAAATGACCTGCACTGCTATTAAGTAGCTGTCAGATTCTCCTACAGTGAAATAGTGCAGCATTTCACCTCCATTCCCCATGTCTGAGGGCTGAGAGTTTAGAATACTGCTTCAGAAGTGTACCCTGGCCTGTCTCTGCTGAACGTAAAGGAACAGGTGCTTCAGCAAGGGTCAGTGGCTTGCACTGCCCCTCTCCATTAGCTGCGTGCAAACTCCGTGTTCTGTTTTGTTTTGCCTCCGTGGGTTACATTCTTTTTCATTTCAGTCCTCTCCAGGCCAGGTGACCGAGGCTGTGAAGGTAGCGATTGACATCGGGTACCGCCACATCGACTGCGCCCATGTGTACCAGAATGAGCAGGAGGTGGGGCTGGCCATCCATCAGAAGCTCAAGGAGCAGGTGGTGACACGGAAGGAGCTCTTCATCGTTAGCAAGGTGCCGCTCTGCAGGGTACCCCGGGGGAGGGACTCCAGTTCACGTTTATCCAATGGCAGCAGCAGCTTAGGAGCCAAGTCTGTACTCTGAGTACAACCACCATTATCACTTGGCAGGTGATTCTTCCAGGGGAAACGTGTTCCCCAAGGCCCTAGAGGGCTCCACAGCTTGCCCGTCCACGGCTCTCTGTTAGGAATCATTCCATCTGGACACATTCCTTAAGAGCCCCATGCTGATGAAGCTAATGAAGGGTTGGTGCTTCCTTTCCAAGGAATTACCTTCAAGGACGGAACTTGGCCCCCATCTGTAGACGACGCTCCGCTGCTGGCGGAGGCTATTGCTGTGCACAGGATGTCGGGTGGGTGGGTGAGGCTGGCTCCACAAAGACTGGCCTGATGGGAAAATTGCCCTGAGAACTCATGTTTAGAGCCTAGGGCTGACCTATCCATTCTATTTTATTTTATGCCTTTTCTTTGGTCCTTTCGCAAGGTTTCCTTGACCTGGTCATCCTACCTTTCTTTGGAAAGTTAGAATCCATAGTGTGAAGTGGAAACTCCCTCCAGCCATTCATAGCATCACGGTGAAATGCATAGGTTGTGGGGGAGAGGAGAGTGCTCTATCTTGGAGCTGTCTGTCCCCCAGCCGGGAAGCAGCCTTGTGCTGGGCAGTGATAAGATGTGCTTTCTCACTGGCTTCAGCTGTGGTGCACGTACCATGAGAAGAGCATGGTGAAAGAAGCCTGCAAGAATACGCTCAGGGACCTGCAGCTGGACTACCTGGACCTCTACCTTATTCACTGGCCGACGGGCTTTAAGGTATGGGGCACGAGGCTCAGCCCAGATCCCCTGTGGCTCAGGTGCAACCTCTGGTGTGTTTTGAGCTCCCTTGTTAGCAGCTTATGTGTGGGTAGCCTCTCTGTCCTTGCTACACAAGGTGTGGCCCATGGACCAGCAGCAAAGGCATCCCCTGGGAGCTTTTTAGAAATCAGTTTCAGGTCCCACCCAGGCCATCAGAATCCCAACCATCAGTGACTCATTTCTACCCTTTGAGGAGCACCAGTCTTTGCCATTTGGCGGTTGTATGATTTAAAACTCGATGTCAGCAAAGGGCTGCTGTCTGTCCTGCACACGGCCATGCGGCACAGTCAGCCCCCGCCACCCCCTGCTTCCCCCTCTGCCTCCAGGCACTTGCACACACCCACCCCACACACGTGTGTGAGTCCCCGCTTCGATTGTACACACATACCCCATCCCGCGGAAGCCAGATCAGTATTTGTTGGCAGCCTTGTTCTTTGCACAACAAGAACTCTGGAGTTATTATGCCTTTTGCCTTCTATCTAGCCACCGGCTCAGTTTTCTGCCGTCAGCCAGGTTGCACGTGTGTGGCTTTTATCCTAGGGCTCTGTTTTATTGCACTGGAGCATACCGAGGGAGACTTGTCTTTCCTCTTTTGCTTTCCATGATAAGCCAGCAGGGCTTGACCAGGTGGTGGTTTTATAGGCCAGTGACCACCAGGACTTGAGCCCCATGAGTCCTGGTCTGGAGTCCTGCCCCTGTCCACATGCTGCAGTCCACGGTGGGGCTAATCTCGGTGACTGAGTATTGTCCATATGTCTATCGGACAGTCTCCCTGCTCCCACTCACTTGATGGAAAAATGTCTGGGGCTGGCTGGCTGTTTCCTTTTCATACTGGCACACAGATTGGCCCTTGATTATCTTCCAAAAACTTAGCTAGCTGTGGTGGTTTAGAATTTTTTTAGATGAATATTCCCCTGGCAGGTCTGTGAGGGGCTGTTACTGATTGTTTTGTTCGATTTTGATTATAACGACAGGCTGGGAAGGAACTTTTCCCGTTGGATGAAGCAGGCAACGTGATTCCTAGTGACACAGATGTTTTGGACACATGGACGGTGAGATGGTCCCTGATTGAACCTTATTCCTAATTGCTGGTTCCCTGTTCTCCTTAGGAGCGATCTACTCTGTGTTTTCTTTGTGTTGCACTTTGTCACCCTAGCACTGTTTTTTGCTCTTCTTGTCTTCATCGAAGCCGGCCTGGCTTTTGTGTTACCGTCTCTTGGCTTCGGAAATCTCTAACTAGCCTGCACTGAGTAATGAGGGCAGTGTCTATTAAACTGCCACGAAAGACGCTTCTGATCCTCGTCCTTTCTGGGCTCATTCTGCACCACACTCTCCTTTCTCTTTAGGCCATGGAAGAGCTGGTGGATGACGGGCTGGTGGCAGCTATTGGCATCTCCAACTTCAACCATCTCCAGATTGAGAGGCTCCTGAACAAACCTGGCTTAAAGTATAAGCCAGCGGTTAACCAGGTAAAATCCACCGGGGAAGCTGGAGTTGATGGGATCTTGTTTCACTGTCTGATCCCGGTAGTTATTTCCTGTCCACATCACCCAGCGAGTGGCCAGGAGGCAGCTCCTGGGCCTGGGCAGTGTCCTGGGTTATGATTCAGCATGACAGGGCACGTCTGGGAGTGGAAACTTGCAGGAGAGAAAGGGTTAAGCCTGGCTTGTGACGACTTGGGTTCTGATATATGAGCAGCACTCAGCTGTTGAGATCCCTGGACCTGTGACAGTTGATAAGTGGCTAAAGCCAGAAAAGGCCTTTAGGGCCTACGGCCATAGAACATCAGTGACAAGATCATTGTTCTGAATGTCAAAGACACTAGCTGGGAAATGTGGAAAGTTGTAGCTTATCTGGGTGGTATGACATTCGTAGGGGTAGGAAGGGACTTTACCAAGGGGAACTTCATCTGTGTGAGGTCAACTTGTGCCCTCAGTGCCAACTTCAGCCCTCCCGTTTGCATTTGCAGATTGAGTGCCACCCATACCTAACTCAGGAGAAGTTAGTCTCGTACTGCCAGTCCAAGGGCATCGTGGTGACTGCCTACAGCCCTCTTGGCTCTCCCGACAGGCCCTGGTGAGCTTTCTGCGGGGTTGCGTTCTCTTGTCACTTGGCGAAGATTAGAAATGACTAATCATCCCATTCAGGATGGGAGGATTAGGGTTTGGGTTGCTGGCTGCCTTGAGTGGCAGAGATGACAGTTATTGACCCGGACCATCTTTCTGTCCTCAGGGCTAAGCCCGACGACCCATCCCTTTTGGAGGATCCCAGGATCAAGGCGATTGCAGCCAAGCACAATAAAACTGTAGCCCAGGTACAGCTGTTTCCAGGTGCTCCTCACTGTTCCCAGGACTCCCTACATTCTTGCTGGTCCCCATTAGCCAAGAGGGAGTGGTAATGGAGCCCCTCAGGCCCTCACTGGAAGTGCAGTTTTGGGGTCCTGGAGTGTGTAGTAGAAAGTGCACGGATTAGGACTTCAGAAGACTCTGCCCTGGGCTCTTACAGTGATGGTGCCTGCCCCCGCTGCCTGCCTGATAGACTGCAACAAGGGTCAGCGTTTGGTAATTTGTGTGGAAGTTCATCCCTGTACAAATATAAGAGCTCTTATCATCAGCTGTGTGGGAAATGTTCTCTAACGCCCAGGTGTAGTATGAGCTCCTAGCAGTGGAAAGTCTCACTGTGGTTTCCTAATATACCTGGAAACACTGAAGCACGTGGCACAGTGGCGACGAGCAGGACCCTAGAGTCGGATCTGGCCTTGAATGTGACCCCTTCCTGCTGCTACGTGTGACCTGAACATCTCAGAGCCTCTCTTTTCTCACCTGTGAAGTTGTAGCACGTTCCTCTTCGGGTTATGTGTGTGAGGTTGAGTGAGATGGAGATACGGAGTGCCTGGTGTACATGCTCACTCGTCACCTCTCTGGGTTCACAGGTTCTGATCCGGTTCCCCATGCAGAGGAACTTGGTGGTGATCCCCAAGTCTGTGACACCTGAACGCATTGCTGAGAACTTTAAGGTAATGTCCCAGCTGGTCAGCCCTGGCCTTCCTCAGTGGAATAGGGGATGGGAAGACTCTTCACAGGGTCTCTCATCCCATCCCTGGACTGTCGTCTATGGGAGCCCCACCATCCTGTCCTCTCTCAGGACGGGGAGCTGGCTTCAGTAAGCTGCAGTGAGCAAACCATGGACTCGAGACTGATTCTTCATTGGTGGAGCCGTGTGCGGGGGGCAGGCCCTCAGCCTCAGTGGCTCTATGCTATGGGGCCACACATTTGCTGGGGCTCTCAAACGACACCAAGCATTTGTCCTGAGAAAACCTCACTTTTGAGCAACTCTGCCTGGGTTTGCATAGGAGAACCATTAGTTGCCAGCTGTATGATCTTGGGCAAGTTACATAACTGCCCCATGCCTCAGTTTCCTCATCCGTAAGATAACTATTTCAAGGGTTGTTAGGAAGATTAAATAAGATGATACATCAAAGCGTTTCACACACTGTGGTGCCTTAGAAACTGCTCAAGAAATATGCTGATAAGCTCAGGAGTTGCAAAGGACCCTCCAGGCTACTTAGCCCACCCACTAGCTCTGCAAAGAGCCTGTGTGATAACGGACAGAGCATGGGCTTGTGTCAGGGAACCAGGGAGTGTTCGGTGTGGGCACCCAGAGCACCCTCGAGACCAGCCGGGGCTGCCTGCAGTTGCCTCCCTCCCTGCCTGGCCCTTTCTTGCACCAAGGAGAGGGGGCCAGGCTGGGAGGAGAGCTGCTGCAGGAGGGTCCTGATGGCCCAGGAGCCTCTGCTCCCACTGAGCAAAGTGGCTCTGCCAGGGACGCTCCTCCTTCACCCAGGATCTGGCTCAGAGTGTGGCATAGCCATGGCCATGGGGCCCCCCTCAGCAAACCGACAGCTCTGTTTCCACAGCGAGCAGCTAATT
>RJWJ010037740.1:0-15341 GCA_004363605.1 Indri indri
AAAGGTGGGTAGCAGCTGCTTTCCAAGGTGACACTGCAGTCTCAAACCCCTGGTTCTCACCTGCTTTGAAGGACAAAGCAAGGTCTGCATGGAATCACAGGATGAGAGCTGATCAAAGAGTGTCCGCCCAGAGACAAATACCTGCGGCTAAAAACAATTAGCCCAAAGGACAGTTCCTGCTTGACTTCTGACTACCTGTCTCTGTCTGCAATAACTAGATAAAGAAATATGGAGCCACTATATCTCTGTTTAACCCTTCTGTTAAGTAATAGCTTTATCTTAGAACTTAGAAGTTTGTCCTTAAAAGATTTTGTAACCAGAGTTAGTTAAGGGATCTAAAGAAGCCTTTTGAAAGACTTTTAACCTAAAACGAACTACCTGTTATTATGTAAATCTGTTACCCCTGGCAACCGATCACTGTACCTATAAATACCCATGTAAAACTTCACCTGTGGCCTTACGATTCACGGGGATATCATAAGGACCCCTGAGTACCCCTGCTTTTGCCTTTTATCTTTATAAATCTATAAAACTATACCTTCATCTCTGTGTATTCTTTTATTTCTATTATTTTCCATTTTCTATTATTTTCTTATCCTTTGTGATGACCCCTACCTGATTTTTCGCTGGGAGCCTAGCTAACTTCCCACAGGCATTCAATAATTGTTAGTTATAATTAGCTTGCTTAATGAAGAAGTAAGCTGCCCATGGACATGTGTTAATAGGATGGACCATATTCTTTCATTCATTACACACTTTTTTAAGTGCCTGCTATGTGCTGGGCCCTGTGCTACATGCTAGAGAAGCAGTCCAAATCCTCAAGGAGTTGCCAAGTTAGTGGGAGGTGGGGAGGTGGGCAAGCCAACACATTCACAGAAGAGAAAGTAAGTGAGAAGTGTGTGAGGGTTGCATGCACACAATGCCATGGGAGAAAGGAGATGGGAATCTGGCCTGGTTTGGGGAGTGGGTGTGGCTGGGAGGGCCAGTGTGATTAAGTAACAGGAGGTGGGAGGGAGAGGGGGAGGTCATGGCAGAGGGAACAGCTTCTGCAAAGGCCCAGAGGAAGGCATAGCTAGGGAACTGAGTGTTCTTTCTGTGGCTGAAATGCAGAGGGGAACTGGATGAAGAGCAAGGCTGCAATTTGAGCAGGGATTGGAAAATGAAGAACCCTGTCCACCAGTTAAGATGTTTGGATTTTAACCCTGAGGGCAATGAGGACCCACTGAAGTCATCATATGATCCAACTCAAGCTCTGCAAGAAAAAAATCCATTTTCTCAGCAACTCTACCCTAGTTCCATTATTTAACTGTAAATGCCATATTCAGCTCTAAGGACTGTTTACTCACTTTCGCATTTACTTGGCATTCTCCTTGCCCTTTCTTTCCTTCTAGCCTCCCCTCTCATTTGGCCACTCCTTTGCTTATTAGCATCCTAAATGCTCGATTAGAAGATTTTAGGGAGAATGAGGAAATGAACCTAACTCAATCCATTCTAAATAAACTCTGGTGGAGATAGTTAGGTAAAGGTGGAGTTTGGGGGCGTTTTTTTTTTAAATTCCATCCTCTATGGATTTTGGTTTCATTCACTCTCATCTCCATTATCACACATAATTGAGACTTGGTGACTGGTCATTCCTAGATCTTATTTTTAAGTGTCTCAGTCATCGAATATGAATTTCAAATGGAACTTTCTCAAGGGCAAACAGAGAATATTACTTTTTAAAATTTCGAAACATGAAAAATAGTACAGAGTATAATGAACACCCCTGCACCTCCAGCCAGGAAATACTTTGCCATATGTGCTTCAGATTTTTAAAGAGTAAGTCCCTTATGCTCTCCTGCCTGAACTCACCATCGCTCCCCAGAGGTAACCACTCACTTTAATGTTAATCATTAATGTTTTCAGACTGTCGGTAAATACGTATGTATCCCTAAGCCATGGAGTATTTTGGTCTATTTTTATATTAATGGCATCTTATTGTATATAGCTTTCTGCAACATTTTTTTCCACTTAGCATTATGTTATTGAAATATATCTGTATTGGGACAAGTGGATCTAATTCATTCCTTTAATTATTGTAGAGCATTTGTTTACTCATTTTACTATTGATAGATATTTACATTTTTTCTATTATAATGTTGTTATAAATATTCTTGAACATAATATTTCAAGATTATACAAATTTGGGGCATGTACTAAGAATGGACATGCTAAATAGTAAGAGGTACACAACTTTATTAGATATTGCCAAATGGTTCTCCAAAATAGTTGTACCCATTTATGCTCCCATTAATAATGTAAAGGACTTCCTAATTCTCTACATCTTAGCAAACACAGGGTAAGGTCTTACTTTTTAATGTTGTCAATCTGATGGCTATGAAAGAGTATCTCTTTTGTCGTTTTAACTTCATTTTCCTGATTATAAGAGAAAGGACCAAACATTTATTTTTCATGTCATGGACACGTCCCCCTCTTCCCTTCATAATATAGGTAAATATGATGATAAAATGTGAAAAAATAACTTGATTTTTTAAAAAAAGGCTACAACCGTAAATCAACCAGTATGAGCTTTGTCATTCATTATACATTTGCCCATTCAACTAATACATATGAACTCCTCATATTTGCCAGGCCCGGGTAACAAAAGTGACTAAGATATTACGTGGAGACAGAAATGAGCCCAGCTGATTATTAGGCAGTGAGTTAAACGCTCGAAGAGACATAGGTTCACAACGCATGCCTGGAAAAATAGCATTCATGCTTCAAGAGTCCTTCTTCTGCAAAGTAGTAATGACTTGCACTGATTACTTGCTCTGACCTATTCACTGTGCTAAATACATCACATGAGATCTCATTTGCTCTTCACAATAGCCTCAAGAGGTAGCTACTATTATTTTCTCCATTTCATAGATGAAGGAACTGAGACAAACAGGTTAAGTAGTTTTTCCAAGGTTGCGGCAGGCCTGGAATTTCAAGCCAGGCAGTCTGACTTCTGAGCTTGTGCTCTCAGGCACCCTCCACTATTCTGCCTCCTTAATCTACTCTCCCCTCACCTCTCCTTCCTTCCCAAGCAAAGTCAGCACACACTTTGTGGTCCCAGAGCATCCTAGGAACACCTCTGTTGGAGATGCTACTGTTTTATTTTATTATGTTCAGGTGACCGTCTCCTCCTTTAGAAGAGAATCACATTATTCTTTTTAGACTGCATAGCACAAAGTAGGTGTTCAATCATATGTCTGAGCGAATAAATGAATTCTATGGGCTCACCAAGGATGAAACGACTGATTATAAATGTGATGATCTCAACCACCTTGAAGGAGGACAAAGTGTACATAGCAGGCAAACAGGCCAGGGTGTAAAAAGTACATTCATCACCTGTTCAAGAGGCCTCTTGGAGCCTGGGATATTCAGAGCGGATATTCACTGGGAGAGTGGTGAAAGCACAAGGAGAAAGAGAGGCAAGGGCTGCTAGAGTTGATAGATTTTTTTTTTCCTGGGGTTGATAGGATAGCTCTGAAGAAGAATGAGTCTATAGGAAATTCATAGACTGTTCTGGGTATTTGTTTGCGCACTTAAAAATTGTGTCTAACCTTAGAGGGCCTAAATAGTATTTTTGGTTTTTGTTTTGTTTTTGTTTTGAGACAAGGTCTTGCTCTGTTGCCCCAGGCTAGAATGAAGTAGCGTCATCTTAGTTCACTGCAGCAATCTCAAACTCCCAGGCTCAAATGATCCTCCCGCCTCAGCCTCCTGAGTAGCCGGGATTATAGGTGTAAGCCACCATGCCCGGCTAAGTTTTTTATTATTTTTTTGTAGAGATGGGGGGGAGGGGAGTCTCACTACGTTGCCAAGGCTGGTCTCGAACTCCTGGGCTCAAGTGATCCTCCTGCCTCTGCCTCTCAAAGTGCTGAGATTACAGGTATGTGCCACCATGCCTGGCCCTTAAATAGTATTTTGATGCACACAGCTAGACCAGAACTCTAGAGAACTCTTTCAAAAGTAACTTTTATAGAAAATATCAGCCATTTATAAAATCTCTGCCCAAGCAACCTTGGAAACTCTTTCTTTGAGAACCTTACCAGACACCTACTGAGATCTCCAAGTGCACTTTGAGATCATTTTTTCTGTAAGGGAAATCTTACTTGTACCCTTCTCCAAAACATGTACAGACTCTGGACTAAGTTTTTGTTGCTTATATATATATTCTCCCCTGCTCTTAGGGGAGAGAAAAGAATTTTATCTGTATACTTGCAGTATTTTGTGTTTATTTTTTTTCCCCTGAAGTGTAACTTCAGCATATGACAACAAGGAGGAATGAGGAGGGCTGAGGCCCAGAGGCATAAAGGACTAGTTTGCTAAGGGACTTTATTGAAATTCAGCAACCCTGTGACAGTAAGAACAAAGGCAGAAAGGGAACCCAAGCCAACTGAAAGTTAAATAACAATACAAAACTTGTAGAGTAAAATGAGAAAACCGTTGAGGATGGAAAAGGATGTCTCAAAAATTGGCCTTAGAAAGAGGACAGCACCCTAGCAGCAAAGGAGATTAAATAGCTTATCTTTCAAGGAAGAAGGCACTGGTTCTAAAAAACAAAGCTGCCTGGCACTGACATAATAAAACTGAAGTGACTGAGTCTGCATGGGTAGGAGGATGACCACATGTGACATAACACAAGTCGGGATAATTCTACACATTGTGGTACTGAGTGAGGACCTAGTGTTCACAGAGGATCACTAGCCAACTACATCTGTGGTTATTCACTGATACCAGGTAAAGCAATTCTGTGACACCGATTTTTCATGCACCCTATGGAGCTTAGTACAAGTCACTGAACTATTATATAACAACACTAGAACTATTTTATAAAAGTTCAGAAAAAGTGATTGTTAAGGCATTTGTGTTTGGCAGAGTTACATTTATTTCTCACTGAAATAACTAATTTTTTAAAAGATTACCCATTTTAAAACACTGTAACTGGAAATACTTCTGTATTTGTCTCCTATGGCTGTTGTAACACATTACCATAAACTTGGTGGCAGTAAACACCACAAATTTATTCTCTTATAGTTCTGGAGGTCAGAAGTCCAAAATGGGTCTCTATAATAAATTGTGTCAGCAGGACCTTCTGGAGGCTCTAGGGGAAAATTTGTTTCTTTGCCTTTCCCAGCTTCTAGAGGCTACCCACATTCCCTGGCCCCCTTCTCCCTTGAAAACTTGTAAAGGCTGGTCAAGTCTTTCGATGTTGCATGCATCACTCTGCTCCTGACTCTTCCTCTGCCTCCCTCTTCCACTTTTAAAGATGGGATTACATTGGACCCACCCATATAATCCAAGTTAATTTCCCTATTTTAAGGTCAACTGATTAGCAACCTTAATTCCATCTGCAACCTTAATTCCACCTTGTCATGTAACATAACATATTCACAGGTCCTGGGGATTTAGAAGTTGGTTATCTCTTGGAAGTAATTATTCTGCCTACCACAACTTCCAAAGTTAAACTATATTGTGCAAGATGGACATTCGATCTACCAACAATGTTGAAATCTTAGATTTGTTCAGCACATTTATAGACATTACACATTCTTCTTTATGCCTGAAAGGTAAACCTCATATAGAAAGCATGACCAAATTAATTGGTATGTCTCTTTGCAGGATTCTTCTTGACTTGGAGGGCCTAAGGAGTCTTACCACAATTTTCAGATTCTGACAGCTTAAAAAGAAAGATTTTAATACTGAAATACATATACTGTCTCTTTTTGGGGAAGAGTAACAATATCCTAAAATTATTGATTCTTTGTCAAAACAATAAATGTACACTGGAGACACTAGAAAAAGCTGAACATTTACAGTTTTAAAAAACATTTGGTAAAGGAAACTTTAAAATTTTTAAATTTTAGTTCAAGAGAATGGAAACAGTGGTTGTAAGGAAACAGGCAAGGTTTTACCTCCAACTTTTACTCAAAAGAAGCATATAAATTTGCACTGTGATATTAGCCCAGAGAGGTATTTTAAGTAGGAAAAAAGTCTTCTTTTTTTTTTTTTCATTTAATTTTATTCTTTCCTTACAGATGGGTTCAAAACAAGCTATGATTCTCTCAGCAAAACGGCTCCATCAAGAGTCTTTCCAGTCTTTCCCTTGGGGAACAGAGAGACTCAGGCAAGAGAAAGAAAGAAAGAAAAAAAAAGAAACGAGGCTAGACACCTGTCCCAGCGGAAAAAGGAAGAACACACCCAGACAGCAGCTCAAACAAAGGGAGCCAAGTCTGGCCAGGTGCGGTGGGAGTGGTAACTGGAGAGGAGACTGTGCTTCCAATGTGGTGCTGGTTTATAAGGTACATCTAGTCCTGGAGGAAAGGGATACAGTAGCAGCATACTAAAAACTGGGATACACATACGCCAGATTGTATCTCCTTCAAGGCTCAACTCTGATGACACTACTTCCATTAAGTTTTCCTAGCATGTTCTAAGCCCCCTTTGGATCAAGCGAGCTGCTTGAGATTGCCAGGCATGCTGTGCACATCTCATTAACGCATTCATTCATTCATTTTTATTTTTATGTTTTTCTTTCCACATCCATTCATTTATTCTTAATGAGCACCTACCATGCTCTGAGCACTGGGACAAAAAAGTGAACAAAGCATAACAGCACTTAACACATGGCATTTATTTGCATTGGTGTTGGCTTCTGGTCCCTCCTACAGCCGCTTCCAGGAAGGGGCCCAGTTTCGGTTTTGCATCCTCTGGGTCTCACACAGCGCCTGGCACATACTAGGTGCTTAATAAACAAAGGAATGCCTTTAAAGCGTATTTTTGATAGGGAGCTATGTTCTCAAACCTGTTGCCCTCTGCGGGGTGGATGAGCAGACAGAAGAGAGTGGGAAAGGCATCCTTATTCGGGTGCATATGGCAATCCACAATATCCCTGCGTGACCGCTCGTTCTGAAGTAAGTTAAGGAGTGTGCAGGAGTCCAGGGCGGGATGGGGAAGGTCTTCCTCTTCCTCCGCGCGTGCAGGAGGGCTGTGATTGGGGGCCCAAGAAGGGGGTTCTCGCTGCGCTCCCGAGCCCGCCTGCCCGCCCGCGCTGCTCACCAGGTCAATGGCCACGACGTCCCGCAGCGCCACGACCCGCTGGATGGACTTGGGCGGGTTCTCGGTCAGGTCGATAAGCCGGTCGCCGAGCACCACGTACTTGAAGGTGTGGTTCTCCGAGTCGAACACCACGATGCATGGCTCGTAAGCGCGGATGCCATCGTAGACCTCGGGCGGCAGATGCCGCCGCAGGAACGCGTCCAGGCGGCTGCTAGCGCGCGCAGGGAAGCTGGAGCGCGCGGGGCTGGCCATGCCCGCCGCCCGCGCTCCGCCCCGCCCCCCGCCCCCGGCGGTGGGACCCGCGCGCGCCACAAAGCCGCCGCCGCTTCCCGCGGGCGCAGGGAGCCCGGCCCGCACCTTCAGGAGCCGCCTCCCCGCCCTGGCCCGCTCCCCAGTCTTTGCCCTAACTTCGGCCAACGATGGCGGGGCAAGACTGTGGTCCTTCGGACCCGGGCTGACCGGCACTTGGGGCTGATCTCGGTGAAGTACCCTGTGGCCCGGCGGAGGGGCGAGGGGCCGGGAGTGCCCGCCTCTGTCTAGCCAGCTCCTACCCGCTCCTACCCCAGCTACTGCAGACCGCGCCATGCCATACAAACTTTATTGATAGTGGAAGCCAGTTTTAATCTGGTTTCCAGTTGGAGAGAAACTTGAAAGAGTTGGGATTTACCGATATATTTTTAATAAGCCGAGGAGAACCCTATTAAAAGCAATCACACAGATTTAGCATTTGACTGATGATAACATTGTCTGGCACAGCGCTCTGATATTTTTCATGAGTGTAAACGTAGGTCTTCTTTCTCCACCTAGTTAAAAGCTCTCTGAAAGGATTCTTAACATAAATTGATTTGGGCGCACTCAAGCCTCCCTAAAGGATATGCTTGTGTTTCCAATGCCCAGGACAATCTATGTAGGTGGAATGAATGAGTGAGGCTGGCATCTTGAAAAGTTGGAAGCCGATAGGTTGAAGAATGCTGATTGCATAGCCCTGACGCTACATAGTAATAAAAGTACTGCTTCGTCTTTACATGCCAGGAATAACTTATAAATTAGGGTAGACAGATGAGAAGGGCACAGCAGAAACACCCTAGGTGAGAAATTCCATTTTCCTTTCAGATCCTAGAAAGGTCATTCCTTCTCCCTTCCCATTCACACAGAGACCTGGTAATGAAAACTATATCATTCATTGTTCCAGCTACTGGCAACTCTGAATCAAATTTGATATTCTTTATCATTTACATTCTCATTTTCTTCATATTTTACTATTGTATACTGTATATTGTAAGCAATTCCAATTCTTTGCGGAAAGAGGGTATAAATATATTAAAACCTATAAACAGATATTGTAGACTACCCTGCCACAAAAGGGAAAGAGAAATGTTTGGGTCTGGCTAAACTTAGTCTAAGATCACTCTGAGGAACTCAGTAGAGCAAATAAATAGGAACAGTATTTCCTAGAGAGACTGTGTTTGGTGAGTAAGGAGAGAAGTGCCACCTGCTGGCAAAATGTTAAATGACCATTTAAAGTTTTCTTAGGATCTGACCCTTCATAACTTCCTACCTGGGTGAAAAGTGAATGGACCACACCATCCCTTACAAACTGTATTGATAAAGGATGCTGCGCAGCTATTTTCTCTAAAATAAAGACTATCCTTATATAAATCACTCTAAATAGAGTACGTTGTTGCAAACCAACAGAAAGGCGAAAGCTCTTCTTCACATTTGCTGAACAGCCACATCTCACAAGAGCAACTGAGCGTCAAATGACAACATCAAAGGTGGAAAGTGAGGCCCAAGGAGGGGGAAAGTCCTCACTCTGAGGCTTCCTACCTCACACCCACGTCCCAGTACTAAGAGAAACAGAATTGACTGGACCAAGATCAGAAAAGACAGCATACCTCATCTATCTGCCAAGCAGCCCATCATGAACAAGCTTTCGGTGACAAGGACAGGTAAACTTAACAAACATTAAGATGAAGCATATAAAGAAGGGAATTTGACACAAAGATTGGTGGTTAAGGTGACCTCAGTTGAACTTTTATTATAACTTTGTGGCATACGGAGAAGGCAATACCATGGTTTCCAGGAACTCAGTGTTCTACTCTGTTGCCAAGGTAACAGCAAAGTTCAGATGGCAGGAAAGGGGTTAAATCTAGAGGAAAGATCACTGGATATGGAGTCAGCAGAACTGGATTAGAGCACTAACCCTGCTGCTCACTATCTGTGAGACTTTCAGAAAGTCACTTAACCTTTCTGAGCCTCTCTTGCCCTGCCTCCCCCAAAGAGTTGGTGGGAGGATCAAATGCGATGAAATATGAACTCTATGAGCACTATAGACACATGAAGGATTCATATTCACTTATCTTTTGGCAAGCTTTACATGGATAGTTAACCCAAATGCACCTGAGGTAGGCACTTACTCTTCATCTTCTAAGTCCGTCCAAACTGAAAAGGCATTTGGTACAGATCCTGTGCAATCAAGCACTTAATAGATGTTCCTTGATAAAACTATCAAAAGGAATGGAACATTACTTACCTGGAACTAATCCCAAAGGCACTCTGCTTGACTTTTAGAGTGGTCTTAGAACAGAGTGGTCTCGGGTCCAAGGATGGTCAATTCAATTAATTTGAAAGGACAGCAGTTATGAGCATAGAACTGTAGAGCCAGATGACCTGGGTTCAAATTCCAGCTGTCCCACTCAGTGGTTGAATGACCTTGGGCAAGTTACTGTATGCCTCAGTTTCCCCTCTTTGAAATGGGAATGATAGTACCAACCTCAAAGGGTTTTCATGAGGATTAACATAAAGCTTCAAAAGTACTTAAAACAGGTACCTGGAACAGAGTAAACACTATACAGTGTTTAAAGAATAAGTTCAACAAGTATGTGATTTCCTGTCACATATATGATCATTCTGCTCCCCATATACAAGGTAACATTGAATTCTTCTTCACTGGATTCAAGTTTAGCCTTTTTAACTTTAGATTAAGACTCAGGCAGGAATCTAAGCTACATACACATACACAAAAGAACAGCATTTTACTTTTTTTAAGTCACATTTTTAGTGAAGTAGTGATGAGCGTGGGCTATGCCATGACAGCCCTGTAAGGATTCCGAACTAGAAGTACCCTCATTGTTTCAGCAGGTCCCAAGTGTTCAAATTCCCCCAACTTGAAACTAAAGACAGTGCAAGTAGAATGATACTTGGAATATGTGATATGTAAATAGAACCTGATTTATTTATTTATTTATTTATTGAGACACAGTCTTACTCTGTTGCATGGGCCAGAGTGCAGTGGTGTCATCATAGCTCATTGCAACCTCAAACTCCTAGGCTCAAGCTATCCTCCTGCTTCTACCTCCCAGTGCTAGGATCACAGGCATGAGCTACCACACCCGGCCAGAACCTGAATTTTTAAAGATGTCCAATTTAGAAATCTCTTAGTACTTCTACTTACTATTAATGGTTACTGACCATTTAAATATCTATAATTAGCAATCACATGACATACAAAGGGGAGATGTCATAATAAAGACCATGCAAATGATGTGGATTTTTAAAAAATGTTTTCTTTTAGTGAATAATGCTTCAATGCTCTCTTCTGCCTCTCTCGGGCTTCCTGCTACATACATACTTCCTCTAAGAGAAACCAATAATTGGACTAAGACCAGTAAGACAACATACCTGACCTATTTTCCAACTTCTGTCTCTATCATCAAGCCCATTATGAATGAGCTTTTGGTGACAATGGCATTAAGTTTAACAAACATTGAGATGAAGCACACAAAGAAAATAATTTGACACAGAATTTAGTGGTTATCAGCTCACAATTATATTATTTTTGGTTCAATTCAATACATTTCCTAAAAATTTACTAGGAAATTATTATCCATAAACAGGATCAGGCTAACACTTTGTCTTTAAAAATTGTCTAAGAGGTAAGACAACAATAGAAATTTAATATAGGAAAAAAATATAGTAACACATTGACTGTCACACTAGAAAAAAAAAATTTTCCTCAGGGCCACAGAGTTTTATTAGGAAAAGAGAATAAAAGCTTTGAAAACAAAACTATCCTTTCTAATTTAATGAAAAATTTGTTATTTTTTATTGTTTTCTGTGCATGAGTTATATGCAACTTGAAAAATAGTTCTTGCAGCTCCCAAGGTGAAGAGACATGTGAGTTATATATGCTTCACAAGGCCCCGGGCTCAAAACTAGTGTGAGCTAAATACAACTCGCATGGCAGTTCATGTGTTAAAATATATTAATGACATTAGAGGTTTAAAAACACAAAAAAACCCAAGCAATTTCAAAGAAGTGATAGAGCACAAGACTGGTAGAGCAAATCTGGAAAAGCTTTGTGAGGGAGGGAACATTCAATAAATGCTCAAAGAGTGAATGAAACTATTTTTTTTCCTTTTATTATAGTCAGTTTTTACAAACGTTATTTTTTCTGATTATGAAAGTAGTACATAGTCACTATGGAGAATTTTTAAAAATCCAAAAATTTACAAGGAAGAAAACAAAAATTACCCACAATCTCACCAGCTAGAGATAACCATTTCAAATAACAGATATATTTTCTTCTATGAAGCTGCTTCGGTAAGTCCAGGAGAGAAGCTTTGAAGGTCCAATTTAAGGTAGAAAAAGGAATGGAACAGAATAGATAGATGTGATACCCAACAGTATGCTGAAATAGAACTGGGTCACTGAACACAAAGGAAACAAAGGTGACCCTAAGGGCATTGACTTATATTGAGAGGTTCAACACATCGGGAGAAATAGCCACATCAGGAGGAAGATAGATTTTGGGAGGAAGATCACAACTTTGGTTTTGGACATTGTCTTTGTCAGTTTGAGCTGCTATAATAAGTTGCCATAGCCTGGGTGGCTTAAACAACAAACATTTATTTCTCACAGTTCTGGAGTCTGGAAGTCCAAGATCAAAGTGTTGGCAGATCCTATGTCTTGTGAGGGTCTACTTCCTGGTTTGAAGATGGCTGCCTTCTTGTATTCCTACATGGCAGAATGAGAGCTAGGCTAGCTTTATGGCTCTTCTTACAAAGGCATTAATCTCATTCATGAAAGCTCTAACCTTTTGACCTAATTATCCCCCCAAACATCCCACCTCCAAATACCATTGTAGTGGATTAGGATTTCAACACATGAATTTGGGGGGGACACAAACATGTCTCCATTGCAGACATGTTAGAGTTGAGTTGCTGGTGAGATATGTAGGTATCTGGGAATGCAACTTACGGATACAGAACATTAGAAGTATAGAACTGGAGGTCATCTTCATAGAATTGAGCGTTGAAACTGTAGAAACATAATTACTGAGGGAGCAAGTGTAAGCAAAAGAAACCCAGATGGCCAAGAACACAGCCTTGGGGAAGACATGTTAAGGAAGCAAAAGTAAAGTTATGGTGAAGACGACTAAGAAGAATAGTCAAAAAATAAAAGGAGCTTAAGAATAATAGAGAGGCTGGGCACGGTGGCTCAATCCTAGCACTTTCAGAGACCGAGGGGGGAGGATAGCTTGAGGCCAGAAGTTCAAAACCAGCCTGGGCAACACAGTGAGACTTTGTCCCTATAAAAAATAGAACAGTTAGGTGGGTGCGGTAGCGTGTGCCTGTAGCCCCAGCTCCTTGGGAGGCTGAGGCAGGAGGATTACTTGAGCCTGGGAATTTGAGGTTGCAGTGAGCTATGATGATGCCACTGCACTCTAGCCTAGGCAACAAAATGTGACCTTGTCTCAAAAAAAAATAATAATAATAATATAGAGTCAGTAGTCAAAAGAGAGAATGTCAAGGAGAAAGGAATAGTCAACAGAGAAGTTAAAAGAAATAAATAAATTAATAAAAATGGTCACAGGATTGGATAATTTGTAGGAGTTTTAGTCAAGTGATTTGAGAGTAGAAGACAGATTACAAAAAGGAAAGGAAAGGAAAAGTAAGCATAGACAACAAATATGGTTTGCCGGGACAAGAAATCTCAAATCAAGAGTCCAGGGTTCTAGTCTGCCATTTACCATCTATGCAACTTAGGATATACTACTTAAAATAGATCTACCTTGATTTCCTCCTTATCTGTAAAATTTTAAATGGTGATGATGATGATACCTGACCCATCTCTACAATGTCAGAGGAACAAATTGGAAAAGATATATGAAGGCACATTGTAAACCGTCATGAAATAAACATGTAAATGTTCACTATCACAATTCTTTCTAGTACTTTGGCAATTGAAAGAAAAGGGAGATGTGGGACAGGAACAAATAAAGTTTTGTTGTTATAAGAAAGAGGCCTCTTGAGCATGCTTACATAGGAAGAACTGACTTAGTACTCTAGTTCTACAATGTCATCAATCTTAACAGACTTTGAGAGACAGGTCAGGAGCACAGACTCTAGTCAGACTAGGTACGTCTGAATTCCGGCTCTTTTTGTTTTTTATTTATTTTTTCTTTGTAGTTCAATGGCTACAAATGAATCCCAACTGGGATTTATGCACTTCAGTTTCTTCATCTATAAAACGAGGATAATAATAGTATGTACCTCCACAGAGTTGTTGCAAGAATTAATGTATAAACACTTAAAGTTGTGTCTGGCACCTAATAAATGCCCAAAAATGTTTGCAATTAATACATAAAAGCATTGTCATGTGCAAGTATACATGTCCTATGTTAAAATGATAGGGTTGTCAACATTTTGGTAACTGTCATTTTATGTCAGTCTGAGATGAGAAACTGCCCATTCCTTCAAGGACTGGGGAGCCAGACCAAGAAATGGTCAAATTTTTTTATTTATTTATTTTTAAGACAGGCTCTCACTCTCGTTGCCGAGGTGCAGTAACGTGATCATAGCTCATTGTAACGTCCAACTCCTAGGCAGGAGGTGATCCTCCCTGCCTCACTCTCCCAAGTAGCTAGGACTACTGTCATCACGCCGACCTGATTTTTAAAAAATTTTCTCTAGAGATGGGGTCTCAATATGTTGCCTAGGCTGGTCTTGAACTTGGGCCTCAAGTGATCCTCCCTCCTTGGCCTCTCAAAGTGCTGGGATTACAGGCATGAGCCACTGTGCCTGGCCAGGAATGGTCAAATTTAATATCCCTCTCAGGTCCTCTTTAGTTGGATTCCACCAAGTGCTTTCTTATCTGTTCTGAAATAATACAAAATTGAAAGAGATTTTCACAATCCTAGGTATTTGAATTACCATAAAGGAAAGGGCCAATGTTACTAGATAAATTGTAGATAAGCTTTGTACGACATTTAACATATGAAGTACCCCCAAAATAAATTTACGAGTGAAAGCAGAAAAGTGAAGACGGTTAAAATACAATAGATTGAATTGCCACATTCTTTAGGATGAGGCAGTGGAATATACTGAACATGCAGACTGTGGAGCCATTCACACCAAGATTAGTACTGGGCCTTCCTAGTCCATAACCGACCATCACAACTAATGTAAGAATTCACGCAATGATTCATTTATTGAATTGTAACTGCAGGCTGGTACTGTGCTAGACTCTGGGGCTACACTGTAATATACACAGAAATCCTACCCTGACATTTTTAACAAATAAATTGGAAAAACATGATGCAAAAGTAATTCAAGATATTTTATATATGAAATGCCTGATGCAGTGCCTTGCACATGGTGGTCACTAAATAAATGTTGCTGTTAAATTATTACATTGGTTTTCTTCTACTGCTCTTCCCATTCCTCATCCTCCCTGAAGTTTTCTTTGTTCTTCGCTGTAGTCTCAGTGACTGCAACCTCGGCTGTATTGAGTACATACTGAATAGTCAACAATGAAATGTAAATATTGAGTACTTATTGTGTGTCAAACACATGTATTAACTCAATCCTCACAATAACCTTTTAAGGCCGGCACTATTGCTATCCCCATTACACAGCTGGGTAAACCGAAGCACCGACCGACTAAAGTAACATGCTGGATGGAGGTCAACAACCAGTGAGGAGGAGGCATAGGATTATTTAAATCTAGGTCGCCTGAGCCTACTACCTTGATGCCTTTACTAATAAATCTTAACTAATAAATCTGTGACCGGATAAACGAAGGAAGGCATCGAAAGAACCTATGGGTAAGATTTCCTAAGAATGCTCTCCTTTTCATGGGCAAAATATTAGTACGTTCAAAGTGAATTTTTTAAAACCATCAGCATTCATCAGATCCTCACATTCCTGGACCTGAGACACTTGGGACCACAGAAGAACAATTAAACAACGGAC
>RJWJ010037741.1:0-15360 GCA_004363605.1 Indri indri
TTTAACTTGCACAGTAATCCTACAAAATAGGTAATAATAATTCACATTTTGCAGAAATGAAACTCAGAGGTTATTAGGAACTTGGTAGAGCCTCAGCTTAAGTCCAGGCAGTCTAATTCCTGTCTATAAACTCTTAATAATTATGTTATACAGTTTCTTTTTTTTTTTTGACCACTCATTCATCAGTCATACATTATACAGTTTCTTATGAAAGGTGAAAGGAATGTTGGAAGTTTTGTTTCAATGTTTACTTCAGTGATACTTTTTTTATACAAAACTCAGTATTTCACAAGCAGCTTTTAAATTAATGTATCCTAAAAGATTGGTAACATACATGTCTTGGTATCTTTTTGTTTTCCACTATTAAATGTAACAGTGATGGCAGATTCCTTTCAAGTTATTACAGTAACATTTTTAAATACTTTGGTGTAGTTGGAACTTGGTAGGATGATTGGTAGATTGGATTAAGAGATAATTAGGAGTCAGATTTCCAAAGGCTTTGATTATCTAAAGAGTTTTGAACTTGTCTAAATGCTGTAGGGAATAACTGAAGGATTGTTTGTTTGTTTGTTTTGAGACAGGGTTTTGCTCTGTTGCCTGGGCTAGAATGCAGTGGCATCATCTTAGCTCAACTTCAAACTGCAACCTCAAACTCCTGGGCTCAAGGGCTCTTCATGCCTCAGCCTCCCTACTGGCTGGGACTACAGGCCACTTAGCATCACTACGCCCACCCAGCTAAGTTTTTCTATTTTTCTACAGAAGGGGTCTCCTCAGGCTGGGTCTCACTGTGTTTCCCTGGCGGGTCTCAAACTCCTGGCTTCCAGCGATTCCCTCACCCTGGCCTCCCAGCCTCCCAAAGTGCTAGGATTAACAACTGAAGGATTTTTGGTTTTTTAGGGTTTTTTTTGAGACAGAGTCTTACTCCGTTGCCCTGAATAGAGTGCCATGGTGTCAGCCTAGCTCACAGCAACTTCAAACTCCTGGGCTCAAGCAATTCTCCTGCCTCAGTCTACCAAATAGCTGGGACTATAGGTGTACACCAGGCCCAGCTAAGTTTTCTATTTTTAGTAGACGGGTCTTGCTCTTGCTGAGGCTGGTCTTAAACGCCTGAGCTCAAGCGATCCTCCCACCTCGGCCTCTCAAGAGTGCTAGGATTTACAGACGTGAGCCACCGTGCACAGCCAACAACTGAAGGATTTTAAGCACAGGAGTGACGTCCCTGTGCTCATTCTTTCAATAGATATTTGCATAACATGCTGTAGTTAATATCTGAACATCCAGGTATTTTAGTGCTTTTCCAGTGAATACGTTTTTCTGTTTCTTACGTGGTTAGACAGGGCAGGGAAGGCCAAGGAAGTCCAAGGTGTAGGCATGGGATTTTGAGTCCCTAAAAGCCTCTGCTTCATTTTAGTTAAATGTGAGACATTGGACAAAAAGTCACTTAATATCCGTGGTTCACAGTTTATTCCTAACAGTAAAAGAACTTTGTACACTGGATTTCAGTGGCATGTTTCAGTTACTTATGAATATTGGTAATGTGAAATCCTAATTGCCTTTTGTGATTAGTAGATTTTTTCTGCTTTTTTCCCTAAGGATATTCCACTCCTCTTTACTGGGACATACATAAATTTCATACATAAGTCTCTCATATAAACTGAGATTGCTTGGGAAATCACATGGTCAGTCTTGATGACATTAGGAAATAAGAAAATTAAGTTTGTTCTAGGAATGGTGAGAATTTATCCTTATAGAGGAGCACTTTAAAAAAAGATTGTTGTAAATGATATTGTGAATTTTGCAGAATCTTGTAAACTAAGACTGACAAGTTTAGACTTTACAGTATAGGTAGTAGGCGTCCATTAAAGACTTCATGGATAGAGTAGCAAAATGATGGAAGAAAGTTATTTTATAAAACAATCAGTTTAGCAGTAGTGACTACTATACATTGATAGAGGGTAGGGTTTGAAGGGAAAGAAATCACTTAGGAAACTCTTATAATCTATTGATGGCTGTAGCAATTAAGAAGGAGATGTGAGCTCTTTCAAAGTAATGAACAGCAGAGTTTTACAAGTAGACTCCTGGTAAGAATTAGCTAAGATGAGTGTTAAGATTTTTAGTGCAGGTAATTGAAAAAAAAAAAAATGGTAGTGCTATGCATCAGAATAGATAGTAAGTACCTATTATAAGCCATTGGGCAGGCCTTTAAGAATTCAAATAAGAATCAAAGGTCCTGCCCCCAGCTGCTAAGGTAATTTAGCCTGCTGGGGGAGGGAAGTTGGGAGGGAAACAATTAAGTGTTGAACCTGTGAAGAGGACAAGATGCTGAAGTTAGATTTAAGCTCAGGACTGGAGGTGGAGATTGGTGAATCATCAGTAGAATGTGATTATCTACCTTTCTTCCTTTGTCATCATTTGGCAACTTTTCATACTTGCCATTGTGGAATAATGCTGTATTAGTTTATTTACAGTAGAGTGTTAGGATCTAAGTCATGTTATAGGATAGAAATTGTGGTCAAAATTACCTGTAATCACTGTTTTTCAGCTAATCCTGATATTTTACCTAATACGAGTTAAGACTTCATTTCCTACCACTCTGCTTCAGTTTCTGTGCCCCACTGTTTCTTTAATATGCCAAGCAAGGTTCCATATTCGCTTCTTCCCATTTGCTCTTCCTTTTGCCTGGAAGACCCTTCATGTTTGTATTTGCATATGACTCAGTTCCTTCATTTCTTCTTTTTTTTTCCCCCCCTTCATTTCTTTAGGTCTTAGTGAAATACCACCTTTTGCAGAAGGCCTTCTTGATCACTCTGAAATAGCAACCCACCCTGCCCTGTCCCACCCCAGCTTTACGCTACTCTACTTTTCTCCATAATATTTATCACTGTCTGACATTACATTGCATATTTTTATCTCCATGTGAGAGCAGAGACCTTGTCTATCTCTTTCACCTGTTCATCTCCATCGCTCAGAACAGAGACTGGCATATAGTAGGCCCTCAGTAAATGTGTTAAAGTAAGGATTATCGCATGATGAGTGGGTGATACTAGTACTTTTTTTTAC
The DNA here is from genome assembly GCA_004363605.1 of Indri indri. Taxonomy (NCBI): domain Eukaryota; kingdom Metazoa; phylum Chordata; class Mammalia; order Primates; family Indriidae; genus Indri; species Indri indri. The sequence continues at coordinate 3,061 of RJWJ010037741.1, forward strand.
ATATTTTTAAATATCCCTCCTCCTCTTTATGACCTTGAAACAGTCCCCTTGGCCATCAGTCCTTCCTTAGCCATAGATACTTGACTCTCCTTTTGGTACAGGACGGGATCCCTAATGCTCAAACCAGCCTTCGAATTTGAAGGGAGACACTTAACCTGTGCCCCCCTGATTTATTTGACTCTCATGGTGCCCAGAGTTATCAATTACTGTTATTTACACATCATTTCTCTTCTTTTCTTTGGCTTTGGGGAGCACAGTGAATTGGGGGGAAATTAAAATAATGGCAGATGAGTGAGAGAGGAGAGAGCCTGCTATATTTTATGCATGAAGAATAAAATATGAGTGAAACATTCTCAAAGAGCACCAGGAGAAAATGACATGTAAATATATATTTAAAATATCGTGATATGATAAACCATGTAATGGGGCAAAATATTAAGCAGAGTAGGATCACAATACGTGATTCACAGATGACTATCTGTTCTTCCTTGAAAGGATCACAAAAAGTCACCGACCACCTTTGGAGTGGACTCTAAACAGTGGAATCATTTTTTATTGGGGGAACAAATGATGGAAGGGTTGAAAGTACATACTTCCTTGAAGAGTCTGACATGTATTATGGAGGATGGGGGTATTAGGTATGGAAGAAGAGGTTTTTGGACAGTATTGATGAAGCTGAAAAGATAGAGATGTAAACTGCTGGGTTGTGCGTGGGCTTTATATCCTGTGCCAGGGTGGATGGATCTTATTTCATACACACTGTGGAGCATTTCAGTATGGAAAACCCATTAATGAAGCTATTGTATTAATTGAAGCCTCAATGTAGGGAAATGACTCTAGTAGGGATGACGGAGGAGGCAGTTTGGGGGAGTTTTATGAGACATGTATTTGCTAATATTAGTGTTTGGTGATCAGTCGAATGTGGAGGATTTAAAGATAACTCAAATGTTCCTTGCTTGGACAGGTGGGTGATTGCCACCATCAACTGAATTAGCAGGTTGGTTTTAGGAGAAAGGTCCTAAAACATGTTGAGTTTGCATTACTTGACATATTTCAGCAGCAAAGTAGTAAATGGTTGAACATTAGAGTTTGGAGGTCAGAGAGTGGTCTAAAGCTTAGAAATTAAGAGTCATCATCACTGTGGTAGTTAACAAAAACATGTCCTGACCGGGGTGTCCAGTAAGAAACAACATCATTTGATGACACCCAAAGGCAGAGAAGCCAATGAAACATATAAAGGATGACTAGAATAGTCATAGAAGATGATAGTGCCCCAGAAGCCCAAGAACAAAGAGTTTCCAGTTTGTAGATAGAGATCAGTAACAAATGCTGTAGAGAAGTCAGGTTGGATGGAGACTAAGCAGGGACCACATTCTTGCAAATTAGAAAGTTACTGTTAACCTTTAACAGACAGCTTCAGTAGAATGGTGATGAGATGGAGACGACTCTTTCAAGAAGAGAAAGAGAGAAACTTGATGGCGAAGCAGTATTAAGAGAAGATGTTTAGGGTTGTTGAAAATTGAGGACATTTGTTAGCTAAGGGGAAGAAGTCAGTGGAGAGGGAAAGACCGCAGGGTGGGAGGTATCTGAGGAGAGGCATCAAGGGGATAAGAACTGAAGCACAGTTGGATTGTTTGGCATGGCAAAGGAAGAGAGACACGTTTTACCTGGGGGAGAAATGGAAGGAGATAAAAATAGATGGGTTTATAGATTATTTTGAAGTTGGCATGGAGGAAAGCGTTAGTGTATGCTCGATGAATTTATTGTCTTGGTGTAATAGGTTCAGTCCTCTAAAGTGGTTGCCGCTTCAAGGTGGTTGTCATGTTGAAAGTAACAGTTGCTAATAAGTGAGAGGCATTTAAAAAACTATACTAGTTATCCAAAGGATTTCCTGAGAGCATTGCTCTGCCACATAAAGATTGTATGATCTTGGGTAAGACATCAAGTTTTTGAACTTCTCTCTTCTTTGCCTGGCTTTACCTGGAAGTTTCACTGCAGTCCTTGCCAGCATTAAAAGTGGATATAATCCGATAATAGAGCCGAATGTATCATTTTAACTTCACGGTTCTGTAACCATTGGGCAATACTCCTTTTGTAGGTATGTATGGCCAAGTATGAGCCATCACCGTATCTGGAGATAGTCATTCTGATTCCTTACTGTGTATGTTAGTTGAAAAGCAATACTTGTGAAAAGGGTTAGTGCTGAATTGTTCTGAATACAAAATTCAGTAAGTACTTATACGTACGTAAAAATCTTAAGTGCATTTTAAATGTACATTTTTTTGTCTGTTTTTCTTTGTCTTTTTTACTTTCCTTATTGTTTTCTTCATAACAAAAGGTTACATAAAAAGTTAAGTGATACAGCATTGTGTAATACAGAGTCTTTGATTAGTTTTAGTGTTTATTCTTTCACATATTTTTTCTCTGTGTATATAGTTCAGGTTTTTGATTCTTGAACAAAAATAGCATTACATTGCATATATGTTGCAATGCAACTTGCTGTTAATTAAAAAGTAGATTTTTTTGAGAGACAGGGAGAAGAGAGACAGCATAGATTTTTTTTATACTTTATATGTCAGTCCATAGAATATATACTGTACCTGAATTTTTTAAATGACTTCAGAGTGTCTTATATATATATGTGTTATAATTCATATAGCTTCCTTTGAAGCTATATTAGTAATGTAGGGTTTTTTTTTCAGTCTTTTTTGATATCAAAAGAATACTGTAGTGACCATCCTTTTACGCAGATGTTTTTACATATGTAGAATCTGCGGGAAAATGCCTGCAAATGGAATTGTCAGATTAAAGGGAATGTAAATAATATTTTAAATGAAAATTTTACTAGTTTACATCAGGCTACAGCTTGCTACAGCTTGGTTTTCTTTTCTTCTTTTTTTTTTTTTTAAATTGAGGCCAGGTCTTGCTCTGTTGCCTAGGCTCGAATGCAGTGGCGTGATTGAGCTCACAGCAACCTCAAACTCTTGAGTTGGAGTGATCCTCCTGTCTCAGCCTCCCAAGTAGCTGGGACTACAGGCACGCGCCACCACACCCAGCTAATTTTTTTTTATTTTTTTGTAGAGGTGGGGTCTTGCTATGTTGCCCAAGCTGGTCTCAAACTCCTGGGCTCAAGCAGTTCTCCCCATTGCTGGGAGTATAGGCATAAGCCACCGTGCCCAGCTATTTTCTGTGTTTTTGATAATAGCCAACCTAACTGGCATGAGTTGGTATCTCATTGTGGGTTTTGTGTTGATTTTTAACTTTAAATTTCATCTGAAACTTATTTTGTTATAATGACTAAAGAAAGGGTGATACAATTTTCTCCTGTGTTCGTTATTTACCTGTTACTAGTCACTTGTCCCAGAACCACTTATTGAAAAATCCTTTTTCTTACATTAAGATATTGTCATTACAGTGTAAATTCTCATGTATATTTGCATCTTTGGGGCCATTAATCTGTTTCTTTAATCTTAATTTATCGGATTATTTAAATTCTTATAGTGTTGTGATATATATAATGTATTCTAGATTTTGATGTGTTTTTGATGTTATTTTTTCTTTCTCTTTGACCTGGAAGTTGTTTGGCAGTGGTTTTTATGGATTTTTTTTCTCCTTTTTAAAATTTCCAAGTGGCAGAAATTTTGCTTACATGTTTTTATTAACATTTACTTCTAATGTTACTGTTTTGTGACCAGAGAATGTGGTCTGTAGTATTTCTTCTTCGGGGAATTTACTGAGATTTTCTTTGTGGCCTGATATATAATTAATTTCTGTAAAAGTTCCAAGGGTGCTTGAAAAGAATACATAATCTAAGTATAGATTTAATTATATGCCAAATAATAGATGAGTTCTATTATTTATATCATAAGTTTTCAAATTATAGATCATAAGCATTTGTTGTGTCATAAAATCAGTTTATTGGGTTCTGACTAAATATAACTGTAATTTTTAATGGAGTAGAATAAATAGAAAATTATCAAAGTGTGTCACTTTTAGTAGGAGCTTCTGAAATTTTTATTTCAGTTATACCTATCTAACAAACTGTCATAATCTAAAATATGTCTCTTATGGTAGGTCCCAGTCAAAAACATTTGAAAAACACTGTTCTGTATCTTAATTATTTCTTATTTTTGCTCTTTATTAAGACCTTAGAGAAGACAGTTAAAGTCTCATATTTGTCTCTGTTGACTCGTTGCTGTATATATCCTGCAGTATTTATGCATTTTATTATTAGTATGCAGATAAGATGTGTCAGTTATATTTTTATTATAAAGTCTATTATTTAAAAAGTGCCTCTCAAAAGTTTAATACCTTTGCCTTATCTCATATTCATAGCATAACTTTCTTTTCCTTTACATTTTTTAAATTTATTTTTACCCTTTCTTTTGGCTTAAATCTGAAATTTTTCTTCTTTCTCATTTCAGCTTAGAATGATGTGTTAGAAACTACTCTTCAATCTTGTATTTAGTATATTCTTTGTCTTTTCTAGAGCTTTCATCAGAGAGTCTGATATATCTTTTATAAGATGCTAAAGGTATTTCCCTATTTACCGTGACATGGAAATTAAGACTATACAGAGTTTACAATCTATCATTTTGGTAATAACCCTTTTAAAAGAGCAAATGTATGATGTGTTTTAGTTGGTATTCAAAGGAACTGCCTTGAAAATCAGTTGCCGTGTTAGAGGATTAAACTGTATAGAGCGATACATGATTCGAATATAAAAATGGCAGATGTTTGTAAATCTGCAGGACGGGTATAAAGGTTTACGTGTTTTTATTCTCCTTTGGGAGACTGTCTTTATTTATGGATTATCAAATTGATTTAAATTATTTCTGTGTGAATTTATAATTTCCTACTAGTGATTTTTTTGTTTGCGAGTGAACCTTGATCTTGGACCCCTTGAAAAGGTGAAATCGTTGGCGAGCTTGAATGCTTATTTTGTTTCATGGTAGATTTAGATATGAGAATGAGGAAAGGGTACTAGATAAACCTGGCATATGTCTTCTCCTGTGCATACCACTAATGGGAAATTTCATTTGGAATTACTCCCTGGTGCTTTGGAATCTTTTAGCATATGCTAGTCATGTACATTTCCATTACCTTTGGTAATGAGAAAATACCTACCTTTAAAACAAGATAGCTTTTCTGATTGTTTTTATGTGGAAAGACAGGTTGTTTTCCCTCTTTTTCATCATTTATCATTTTGTTTATTCTTCTCTCAAGGTACAAATTATGCTTATAACATAGTTTGTGTAGGTGGCTACTTGGCTACTGTTAGTTTCTGTAGGTCAGCTTGAACTGCACCTTGCCTTTTTTTTTCTTTAATAACCCCCACCTCCTGGAACCATGTGTTACACACAGAAAACATTCAGCATATGTCAGAATTGAATAGTAGCAGATGTCTTTTCTTCATAATTTTTCACTATTTTTTCCTCCATTTTTATTTTTCATTTTGCTTCCTGTCATCTTTATGAAAAGTGCTTAAAAGTGTTTGTGTACTTTGGGTCAAAAGCATCATTGCAATAAGACTACCATTTTAGCCATGGGCTCCTAGCTATTTTTGCTGTTGCTTGCTTTTAAAAATAGTCCTAATAGACAAATCTAATAGACAAATCTCTAAATATTCAGCACTATTCTGATTCTAGGTTATTGGCTATATTGGAAGGTCGATATTTTATAAACAAGCTTTTACTGTATCCATCAGTTTTCAGTGTGGTCTTTGAACCTTTGGAGGGTCTCTAAGACCATCTCAGGGTATCCATAAGGTCAAAACTATTGCCATAATAATATTAGGACATTACTTGCCTTTTCACTATATTGATATTCACACTGACGGTACAGAAGGAGTGGTAGGTAAAATTGCTGGTGCCTTAGCATGAATCAAAGCGAAGGCTTCAAACTGTTCTAGTAGTCACTGTATTCCTAAAATTTTGTAAATTCCAGTTTCACTTAAAGAGTCCTCGATGAAATAATAAAAATTATTAATTTGTTAGAACTCAACTTATGGGTAGATGTCTTTTGAATATTTTGTGAAGCAAAATGTAAAGTGCCCTTTATTGCATATCAGACTACAGCAATTATCTCAAGGGAAAGCATTTCAGTAATTGCTTTGAGTTAACTAGTCTTTTTTTCACAGAATATGATTTTGCTTGAAAGAATGACTGACCAACTATGGTTATACAGGAATTTGGCAGACATTTCTCAAAATGAACAAAGTGATATCAAAGAAAACACAGTATTTATTGCCAGTGATAAAATTCCAGTTTTCAAAGGAAAGTTTGAATTTTTGAAACCAGTGTCCATGACTGTGAGTTTGACAGCTTCTCAATACTTAGACATTTCTGATGAGATCAGTGATGATATTAACAAATGTAATGTTTTGATATAATATCATGAAATGTATCAACATTTGGAAGATACCCATTACTCAGTGAACCAGTATTTTCCAAATGACCAAAGCACAGTGTTACAAAATAATACATGGGTTTAAAGGTCCATTAAAAGGCAAAATAGACCAGTGGGTTTTAATGTAACAATGCAAAATGTTTTTTCATGTCATTTTAGATTCTACATTGCAACTAACTTAAAAAATTACCACCTGTCTAGTTTGGGTTTAATATCAAAGAAAAATGTCCACTGTAATCTCAAAAGTCTATAAAAGTACTCCTCCCATCTCCAACTACAGAACTATGTGAGGTATGATTTTTTTCATAAATCTAAATGAAGACAACATACTACAACAGATTAAATGCAGAAATGGATATGAGAATCCATCTGTCTTCTGTTAAACCAGAGATTTTCACAAATGTAAAACAATGTTACTCATCTCAGTAAATTATTTGGGTTGGGGGGTATATATAGTCATGAAGGTATTTTGGGGGAGCCGGAGATCACTTCCAACCCCTCCTTAGCTGTTATGTGGACTTTCCAGCTGGCTCTAGAAAACAAATTAACGTCAGGCAGATTAAGAAGAGAAAAGCATACAAACTTTATTAGTTTTTTTATGTACGTAGGGATCTTCACAAGAGAGTGAAGTCCAAAAAAGTGGCCAAAGCAAGATGCTTTCCTACTTTATAGACAGAGAATGATAATGTTGAGAAGAAATGACAGGACAAAGGGGATCTGGCCCTGAACAGTAAATTCCTAAGGGAATCACTAAGATATTCGAAGGGTATAAAACTAGTGGAAGGAACGGGTTACTTTGGTCAGTGTATTTATTCAGGTCGATTGCAGCCCCCAATTCCCTGTCTCTAGTGATAAGGACTATTTTCTCACCCAGGTGTGGGGAGGGTACTACTTCCAGAGGAATCTTTATGGCTTGCTGCATGCAGGAAGAGACAGTTCATACAGCCCTTTCTGAAATTAGAATTTCTCCAGTGTTTTTAACTCGAAATAATCACCAATTTGGCATATTTTGGAATGGCATGTCATTTATTCCTTCCTTCAATATATTTATGTTAATATGTACAGAGTTTGACTTTTTAAATAAATATTTAAACATTTTCTCAGTTTTTATTTAATTTTTAATGTGATGAATATTATAGATATAACTGACATAAGCAAAAGTTCTTAGGGGCCCTCAATTTTAAGAGTACAAAGGGGCCCTGAGTTTGAAAAATGTATCATAACTTTTCTTTACCTCCCACGTTGTACTAACCATTTCTTCTGTTAATCGCTTGCTAATCAAGCTGTGAGGATGCCACTTGGTGTTCAGTACAGTATATCTTTTTAATTTATATATTTTGGTGGTATGTATTACATATCTGGTAAAGCTCTTAAGTAGTGGAGTACATGATGGAGAATAAGCCAGATTTTCTTCTTTTCCATTTATTATTTTTCTGTGCTGTTAACTATTAACTGCTGTTAAATATTAAGGGTTAATTTGCAAAATTGGTAGGTCTTTGCCATATATTTTGTACTACAATCTCTATAAAATAATGAAAGAAGCCAGGCACGGTGGCTCATGCCTGTAATCCTGGCAATTTGGGAGGCCCCAAATGGCAGGAGGACCATTTGAGGCCGGGAGTTAAAGACCAGCCTGGGCAACCTAGTGAAACCCCATCCCTACAAAAAATAAATTAGCCTGCTGTGGTGGCAGGTGCCTGTAGTCCTAGCTACTGAGGATACTGAGGCAAGAGGAATGCTTGAACCCAGGAGTTCAAGGCTGCAGTGAGCTCTGATTGTGCCACTGCACTGCAGCCTGGGTAGCAGAGCGAGACCCTGTCTCAAAAAAAAAATGATAAGGGAGAAAATCAAGAGAAAGTGAATATGGAGTCACATTCAGAAATTCTAGTTCTCTTAATCCTCACTAATAAAACATTTAAATCCCCAGCACTTAGGCATTTAAATGGCTAGTTTTAAAAAAGATTATCCTTTACTTTGAATAAAGAGACTTTTTAAAGAAAATTGGATTATTCAAGTCATTTTTCCATAGCCTCGGTAAAGTGTCAGGAAGCCGGGTATTATCATTAAAGTGTTCGACTGATATTCATTAGCTTAGGTCCACTTTTTGATATAGTAAAGATCTGAATTTTTAGTTTTATGTATGATTTGTGGTATATCAGGAATGCTTTGTAAAATCAGAGTCCAAAGTAACTTTATACATACTTTATAGAAGTTTGGACTGTAATTTTCTTACTTTACATAACTATTAGAATTAGTAGGTGTGTTCATATTTATGGCAGTTAACATAGTTGTGATTTATTACAACACAGTTCTTCACCCAGCCTGCACTCAACATTTATAAAATTGTTCTTTTGGAAAACGTGTGGTTTCCTTTTCAATATTGTTGCTAAGACTGAATCTTAGGGAAAAAAATGTTTTTGTTTTGAGACAGAGTCTCCCTTTGTCGCTTGGGCTAGAGTGCCGTGGCATCAGCCTAGCTCACAGGCAACCTCAAATTCCTGGGCTCGATCGATTCTCCTGCCTCAGCCCTCAGTCTCCTGAGTAGCTGGGACTACAGGTGTGCACCACCGCACAGGTTAATTCTTTTTTCTAGTTTTGGTAGAGGCTGGGTCTGCTCTTGCTAAGGCTGGTCTCAAACTCCTGAGCTCAAAGCAATCCTTCTTCATCAGCCTCCCAGAGTGCTAGGATTACAGGCGCGAGCCACCATGCTTGGCCAATGTTTGTGTTTTGATGCTCTCCAGAACAAATAGTAGGTTGAGTGTCCCTTATCTGAAATGCTTGGGACCAGAGAGTTTCTGATTTCGGATTTTGGAGTATTTGCATATACATAAGGAGATATATTGAGGATAGGACCCAAGTCTAAACACAAAATCCATTTATATTTCATGTTTACCTTATACACATAGCCTGAAGGTAATTTTATACAATATTTTAAATAATTTTGGGCATGAAACAAAGTTTTGACTGTATTTTTGAACAGATGAGGACAGATATGGAATTTTATACTTCTGGTGTCATGTTGGCACTCACAAAGTTTCAGATTTTGTAGCATCTCAAATTTCAGATTAAGGGTGTTCAACCTGTATTTACACATATGACTTATGAGCCTCAATAATGACTGTTATAATTTTGTGACAGTTATGGGGGGAGGCTAAGAGTTTTCGAGGATAACACTTTAGACTTTTGGGCTTGGATTTTAGATCTGCTACTTTCTCCTATATGATTTTGTTGCCTTTTCTCTTTTAACCTTAGTTTATCAATAAAATGGTGATACAATATTGTGTGTCTCTCAAGGTTATTGTGAGGGTGACCTCTTTCCTACCTTGTCCTGGCATGGCCTTTCCTCCTTTTGTATCCCTAGTGTCTCTCCCTCTTTTTATAAGGACACCAGTCATGTTGGACTAAGAGCCCACGCTGTAGGCCTCCTTTTAACGTCATCGCTTTGAAAGCCCTGTCTCTGAATACAGTCTGATTAGAACAGGGCCCACTCACATGGCCTTATTTAACCTTAATTACCTCTTTAGAGGCCTGTCTCCAAATACATTTTGAGATGTTGGTGGTTGGGACTTTAAGACATGAGTAATGGGGAGGAGACACAGTTGAGCCCATGCACCAGCAATTGTGCAAGAGCTAATGTTTATGGGATGCTGGCTGTGTGCCAATTACTGAACTAGGTGCTTTACATACATCATCTGATTTTATATGCATATTAGCTCCTGATTATTAGCATCTATGTTTTACAGATGAGGAGACTAAGGTTTAGAGCGGTTAAGTAACAAGACTAAGAGATAAGATTGGCATCTTTTGGGCTCTGGTGTCCACGCTCTTAGACAAGAACAGAATACTAGGAAATTAAAGCACAGGGAAAAGGATTAGAACATAAAACACAAACCTGTGTCTATTTTGCAGTTTCAGCCAAGGTCTTACTAGTAAGTAACCTATGAAACAAAATCATTTACTACCAGCCCTGGTTGACTATTAATTTTTTTCTTTAAAAAAAAATGGTAGAAATTTTGGGTTTTAGATTGGAAACAATGAGTAAAGTTTGAGATTTTTAGCATGATTGTGATTTTCAAAAACAAATGTATTTTCAGGTTGCTCAACATGTCTCTCTCCTTTTTATTCTTTTGCAGAAGATTCTAGTGTCCCAGAAACTCCAGATAATGAAAGAAAAGCAAGTATATCATATTTCAAGAATCAAAGAGGAATACAGTATATTGATTTGTCTTCTGATAGTGAAGACGTTGTTTCCCCAAATTGCTCCAGTACAGTTCAAGATAAAAAATTTAACAAGGACACCGTGATTATACTGTAAGCCACTTAATTAGATTCATTATATTTGCATGTATAATAGAGTTTTCCAGAAAAAAATTGCTTAATTTAAAATATTGTGGGGACTTCCCTTTTTCCCTTTCTTTTTTTTTTTTTTTTTTTACTTTCTTGACCACATCTTGATTATTTTCCCCTAATTTATAGACACGGAGCTGGGTACAGTGTGTGAGCATGTTTATATATGTGCATATTTTCAGGATAGCAATTTTCAATAAAAGTGAAAAGCATATATTAGTGAGAGCAAATATTTAAATTTTTTAACCCTCCATAGATAGGGAAATTATTTTAACTAGTACTTTTGATCATGTGTAACTGTTTTATGATTTGTTCGTCAGTCTGCGAATCAGATCATTTTAACTGTTTATTGGGCATTTTCTATGAGCTAGACATTGTTTGTTTTATGATTAGGAATATAGCAATGAACAAACCGGCCCCAGCTTCTCTCACAGAGCCTATATTCTAGTCGGGTAGAAAGGTAATAAACTAAAACATGTGGCATGTCAAAGGATAAGTGTTATGGCAAAAGGAAAGGGAGCTCACGAGTTCAGGGCCAGGGTATGGTTTCCATAGAGCACGGTCAGAAAAGGGAAGCGGGTAAGAAAGTAAACCATGTAGATATGGGAATCTTTTCAGAAAGAATCACCCATTGTTAACATTTCCCCACATTTGCTTTATGATCCTCTTCCTAAATAATAATAATTACATGTACCCATAATAATTACAAATTAAAAAGTAATAATAATTACAATTATCACCGGACCCTTTGCCTCCAGTATTTTCACATTTATCTCCTAAGAATAAGAATATTCATTCATGGCCAGGCACAGTGGCTCACGCCTGTAATCCTAGCACTCTGGGAGGCCAAGGCAGGAGGATTTCTTGAGGTCAGGAATTCGAGACCAGCCTGAGCAAGAGCCAGACCCCATCTCTACTAAAAATAGAAAAAATTAGCTGGGCATGGTGGCATGCGCCTGTAGTCCCAGCTACTCAGGAGGCTGAGGCAGGAGGATCGCTTGAGCCCAGGAGTTTGAGGTTGCTGTGAGCTAGGCTGTTGTTATGGCACTCTAGCCCGGGCAACAGAGTGAGACTGTCTCAAAAAAAAATTTAAAAAAAATATTCACTTACATGATAGCAGTAGTATTTCAAACTCAGAAATATTAATTAACATTGATACAATGCTGTTATCTAATATACAGTCCATATTTCAGTTTTACAAGTTATCCCAGTAATGGAAGGGTACTGGTTTGTGAATAAGGAATGTGCTCTAGAATTTAAATCAAGGCACTGATTCCTTCACCAAGAATGTCTTGAAATGAAAGAAAAAAAAAATTAGCTGAACTAAGTGCTATGCTTAGTAGCGAAGTTTTACGTTCTGGTGTAACTACCTTATGTTGTCATGAACTGATAAACAGTTGGAGTTGAAGGACTAGCAGTTTCTGGACCATATTTTGAGTAGTCAAATAATTTTTTTATAATAACTTTTCCCCCAGGATTATACATTGGATTTAATTTATTATATCTCTTTAAACTCATTTAATCTGAAACAGTTTCTCAGCCTTT
>RJWJ010037742.1:0-15369 GCA_004363605.1 Indri indri
AGCACCACTATTCACAATGTCCAAAAAATTGAAAACTACCTAAATGCCCATCAATAGCAGAATGAATACACTGTGTTATATTAACACAAGAAAATACTGAACAGCAATGATAATGAACGATCACTAATACATGGAAAACTATGAATGAGTCTCACAAACAATGCTGAATGAAAAAAGTCAGACACAAAAGAGTACCTACCTTATGGTTCCACTTATAAAGTACAAAACAGGTAACATTAATCTATGCAGTATAAATTCAGATTACTCTAGAAGAAATAATGGCTGAAAGGGAGCATAAAAGGGGCTTTTAAGATACTGGTAGTTCTGTTTCTTGTATGAGTGCAGATTACACAGATATACTGGGAAAATTCACAAGCTGTATTGATATGATAGGTGTACTGTTCACTATGTGTTATGCTTCATTAAAAAGTTTTTTTTAGGCTGGGTGCAATGGCTCACATCTGTAATCCCAGCACTTTGGGAGGCCAAGGTAAGAGAATCACTTGAGGCTAGGAGTTTGAGACCCCACCCCAGGCAACACAGTGAGACCCCCAACTCTACAAAAAATTTTAAAATTATCTGGGCATGGTGGTGCGTGCCTGTAGTCCCAGCTACTAAGGAGGCTGAGGGAGGAGGATCACCTGAGCCCAGGAGTTTGAGGTTGCTGTGAGCTATGATGACACCACTGCACTCTAGCCTTGGTGACACAGTGAGACCCTGTCTCAAAAAATAAAAAATAATTATCAAGGTAAAAAAAAAAATGAGGAAGAGATAATCTACAAATTAACAGAGACTTATAAAAGATATAGCAACCAAATGCAGTATGTAAACTGTGTTTGAATCCTAACCCAAACAAAACTAAAAAAACACTGAGATAATCATTAAAATTGGAATACAAAGTGGATATGTAATGCTATTAATGAGCTATTATTAATTTTTAGATGTGATAATGTTTTGTGGATATAGTAGGTAAAAGGGGGGACTTATATTTTATAGACAATAAAGTATTTACAGGTAAAATAAGTATTTGCTTCAAAATAATCCAGGATGGGAGGGGGAAGAAGGGACATAATTAAAGTAAGATTGGCCACATATTAGAAATTGATAAAGATAAGTAACAGGTGAGATCCCTATTCTATTCTCTCTATACTTATACATATTTAGAATTTTCTGTAATAGAAAGTTTAGAAAGAGTTAAATCCCAAATTAGCTGGCCCCTTCTACCTCTCTGACTTCATCTACCTTTTCCTCTTCCTGTGCTCCAGGCACACTGGAACACCCCAAGCACACTTCTGCCTCAGGGTCTTTTCAACTGCTATGCCCCTCTGCTTAGAACTTATTGTTCTAGATATGCACAGGGCTAGCTTCCCTATTTCTTCAGAGACCTCTTAGCTATCTAGTTTCCTTTCTTATCAGAATGGCCTTCCCTGACCACTAAACAATCACACACATGATTATGTTTTTCTATTTCAATCAGAAATGTAAGTTTCTTGGGGAGAGAAATTCTGTTTTGTTTGCTCTTCACTCAGCACCTACAACAGTGAGTGGCTCATGGAAAGTACTCAATTACTGCATGTTGAATGAACAGATTGATGTAGAATAAAAGTAACTAATGAAATTAATTAAAGAATATCTGAAGAAAACCAAATATTCTAGAGCCCATGTACTGTCAAAGTTTATGTAATTTACTTTGTATCTGTTTCTGACTTATGCTTCATCTCCACGATTTCTACCATGAAGAGATCAATAGGGTAACCTGGTCTTCTAATTGCCAAAACAGAATCCACAACAGCCTGAAAAGGAAGTGAATGAGAACAGTGAATTATTTGAACTACTAAAAGAAACCAATGGCCTAAGTAATCTGTCATCACACTAAACAGGTAAAGCCTTCAAGCTTCAAAACTATGTTTTGGGCAAGGCCCACAAGCGCAACTTTACTAATAATAATCAATGCCAATGGACAGTTTAGAGTCTAAAAGAACTTCAGAGATTATCAGGCCCAAACCTTTCATTTTACAGATAAGGAAATTGAGATAAGACTTCAAGAAGTTACAGTCTTAGGTGGCACCATGGCTCACACCTGCAACCTCAGCACCTTGGGGGGCCTAGGTGGGAGGATTGCTTGAGGCCAGGAGTTTGAGCCCAGCCTAGGCAACACAGTGAGACCTGTCTTTGCAAAAAAAAATTTTTTTTAATTAGCCAGTCATGGTGGTGAGCACCTGTAGTCCTAGCTATTTAGGAGGCTGAGGTAGGAGGATCCCTTGAGTCCTGGAGTTGGAGGCTGCAGTGAGCTATGCACCATTGCACTCCACCTTGGGCAACAGAGCAAGACCCCATCTCTTAAAAAAAAAAAACATAAAAATTACAGTCTTAAAATAAAATAAAATCTAACAGCTGGTAGCAGAGCCAGGCCTATTAATAGAATTCAGGTGTCTTTAACAGCCAAGCCACTGTTCTTTTTACAACATCAGTACTGCCCAAACTTTTCCACCAAAGGACACCTTAATGGAAAAGGAGAAAACGTAAGCGAAGGGAAGAGCTCAAATTTGCTGGCTATCATAACATGAAATTTTAAGTCTTGTGTTTTATCATGAAAAGTTTCCATGTCATGCCACAATATATACACATATGTTTCAAGGTGAAATAATGCTTTTCTTCAAAACTGTAAAGTAAAATTGACACTTCAGAAAGATGTATCTCATTTATTCTGCCACATATCCCCAGGGACATACAATTTAAGAAGCATAACACAAGACATCATATTGCTTACCTCAGAAAGTAATATGAAAATAACATGCTATGGAAATTAAGAGCTAATGTATAACTACCTTAAAATACAAATAAAGCAAAAAAAGAAAAAAACCTGAAAAATCCTACAGCTTAGAAAAGTTTGCCTGACGTAACATAATATTTGGTTTTGGAGCCTAATAAGGAAACAGACAAAGGCCACTGAATAGTGAAAATATCAGTGTTTCTATAACCCCCAAAGAGAACAGGTATCCTAACCAGGTACATGAAGACTCTGGGCCACTTTCCTACTCCAACAACAGGAAACAGCAGAGCCTTTCTTCTGACTGTTCAGCAAGATATTGTTTGATCTTAATCTGATTTGCCAAGCTAATTTTCCTAATGGTAAGGAGAATTGACCAGAAACAACTCAGGTATTCCAGTTTGGCATTTGTATTTCTCAAAGTAAATTATTAATGATAAGACAGCATTCTGCATTGTATATGTCATGTCTCATGAATTTAGTCACTATGAACTCATCATTCCTGATAAACTATTAATAATATATTCAGGTTTCACAAACTGCAAAGCTGAGGAACAATGATTTCATCAGACAATAGCTATCTGATAAAAGCCTTCCCAAAATATCCAGCCAATCTTGTCTTTATATAACATATTACATTCTACTTTTAGAAGTAAACGAAACAAATATGAATTTCCCAGATGTGAATATTATACAGCAGATCGATGATGCCTAATTAAAGTGGTACCCTTATCTATAAGGCATGCTGCTAAAACAACTTTCCCATGTGTCACCTCACATAATAGAATATGGACTTCCAGGTTTAAAGAGACTAGTATACTACCCAGGGGCTTCTACAGGAGATGATCCACAAGCAGTCAAGCCTCTCCCAACTTTCAAGTCACTTAAAAGAAAGCCTAATATGACACTTTCAAAAAAATTAAAAATACTGTTCTGACAAATCAAATCTAGTCTATAAATAAGCGTAAACAATAAAGGCTTGTCTTCTATATTTTAAGTTCAAAAGAATCACATGCAATACTTGATTATCTTACAGGAAAAAGAAAAATATCACCATGTTTTAGGCTGTACTCATTCTGAATGCAAAAGTTTAATTACATACCTCTGTTAACAAATCAGCCAGTTCAGCATGAACCTTAGTTTGTAGAGATGTTCGAGCCACATCTAAGAGGATTTTTCTATTCATCTCCTTTTTTACTTTAACTTTCTCCAAAACTTCAAGTGCTTTTATCTTTGCAGCTTCAAATCCTTCAGCTATTATTCTAGGGTGCAGACCCTGTTACATCAACATAAAATTATAAATTGTAAAGTAATTTATATAGTCATCCAAAGTAAAAGTAATCATTTCCCCTCTTAATAGGTATACCCAAAAAAGGTTACATTAATGCCACGAAATATAAGTATATGTAATTTATAAAAGTCATTTTTAGTCATTTTATTTGAAATAATCTCAAACTTTCAGAAAAGCTGCAAGTCCAGTACAAAAACTTACAAAAGTCCTTTTATTTCCAAACATTATGACTACACTGTTGTTGTTTTGTGCCCTTCTGAAGGAGCACAAAAGAAAAGACTCCTTTCAATGCAGAGAAAAAGAACCAGCATTGATTTGGAGAAAAGCAGTAGACAGACCACTGCAGTGTTTCCCACTTCACCCGGTGATCAAAGTAAACATCACAGTAACGGGCCAGACAGGCATCAGGTGCCTGCTGATACGATGCAGTCAGCAGAACACAACACTTCTGTGGTATTCCTGCCCAACATCTATAACCTGAGTCTAACTGAGGAAAGAGGGAAATTCAAACTGGGGCACTTTCTACAAAATAACTGGCCTGTACTCCTTAAAAGTAGCAATGTCACGAAGCACAAAAGGCAGTTTAGGAACTAGTCCGGCCTAAAGGAGACTGGGGACATGACAAGTGAACGCGACACATGAGCCTAGATTTTCTTTTTCTATAAAGAACACTGTTGGGACAAGTGGTGAAATTTGAATAAAATCTGCAGATTAGTGTCAATGTGTCAGTGATAATATTAATTTCCTGTGTTTTTTAATCATACTGTGATTATGTAATTCCCTTGGTTTAGGAAATATATAATGAAATATTTAGATCATGTCTGCAACTTATTCTCGTACCATATGTACACTGATATAAATATATATATATATATCTGAGGGAGAGAACAGGAAGACAGAGAAATGATAACAGTTGGAGAATCTGGGTTAAAAGTATACAGGAATTCTTTGTAACATTCTTGTAACTTTTCCATAGGTCTGAAATTATGAAAAAAATAATTTTTTAAAAAATGTTGTTTCTTCCACAAAATACACAAACTTTGTGAAAGCTGGCAATAGGTCTAATTCATTCCCTTCCTCCTTTCCTTTACATCGGTCCTATAATAACCTTTCAAAGTTGGCATTTATTGAGCATTTGTGCTGGGCATGGCTCTATGAGCTTTACATGAATTACTTAATTTAATACTCTCAACAACACTATGGAATGGGTGTTACTATTATTCCTATTTCACAGAGGAGGAAACCAAGGCTTAAAGGGATAATATAATTTGCCTTAGATCACCAAGATAGTAAGAAATGGAATCAGGGTTTAAACCCATGAGACCTGACTCTAGACCCTTTTATTAACCATTTTCAAAAATGTCTTCGGTCTAGGACCTCACAATCTCTCATCTGAACTGCTATGACCATACCCGTCATTAACATGTTGACACGCTTGGTCTGTGACACCACAGGATAAAGCGTAAGCTTCCTGGTTAGCATACTACATGCCCTCCGTGAGCCGGCTCCCTTCTCCTTCTCTAGCCTCTTTTCCACTACCGTCCACCTCACTTTTACCTCCAGCAACACCAAACTGCTTGTAATTGCTTGTAGTTCCATGTTGCTTCTCTTCTCTGTGCCTTTGCTCATGTTGTTCCTTCTGCCCCGCTACTGTTCTCTTTGCCCCTCGCTCTCTCATCTGGCTCACTCTTCCTCATCCTGAAGATTTAGCCCAGGCCTTGCTCCGTCCACAGAGTGCCCCCTGACTACCTGAGGCTAGTTCAGGATATCCCTCCAGCCTCAGTGTTTCTGTCATACCCTAGGCCTAGCTCTATCACTGTACAGCCACACAGTTTCATAATTACGTCTGTCAGCATCTCACCCTTCTGAAACTCCTTTCTTTTGGGAATGGCTTTCTCTTGCCCTCTCCTGCTGAGTATTACCAAGGGGAGCAGGTAGCCCTGATTTCCTCTGGCAGTCTTACAATCAGGATGGAAACAATCTTCAAGATAAAAACAGCATTATGAGTGGAAGAGCTAAGAGACAAAGGACCTGGGTACTTGATGATTGAATTTTGTAATCAACCAAACTTAGAGCCTACCTTATCTCCCAAGGTTCTATTATGGGAGATAATAATTTCCTTATTGTTTAAGTGAGTTTTAGTCAAGTTTCTACTGCTTTCAGCCAAAAGTTGCAGGTACTGAATTAATAGACAATTCCCAATACTAAATGAAACACAAAGAAATAATAATTTTAGCACTTGACCAGGTTATTATGCTTTGCGGAAATGGTCCCTGAAAGACAGGAAAATTCATATACTTAATTAGAGAAACGAGATAAGTATGCCAAGGAAAGAATACGGACTGAACAAAGGCACAGAGGTAGAAATGTGCGTGATGATTTTAGAGGCTAGCAAATGGAGGATTCTGGCTAGAGTAGGTGGTTCTTATAAAGGAAAATGAAACTAGAAAGATATGTGGTAACAAACACATAGAAGGCCACGTTCGCTCATTTCTGCCTGCCAACATAATTTCACCAGGCCCCTAAGTCTGTGACAGCGTGCAGCTCTCTGGAGGGATGCTTTAAAGGTAAAACAAGATAGAGCATATGACCTCTCCATGTCTCTTGCCTGAGTCACTATATTCCTTAAAACATACATGACCCTAGTCCTTGCCTTTTCCTACACATAAGATAACATTTGATGGGGTTAGTGATTATACTTCTGTAACCTAGAATTAAATATATACTCCTACACCCAAACCATGACACGATTCTACTTTAATGCAACTTCTAAACAAATATAATTTTACACACAGTAAATCTTCACCACCTATGTATGAGCTGTAAACTGAAATACTACATTAGAGCAGTCTGACTGAACTTCTCTAAAGGGCTGCTCCCGGGCTGTGGGCCTCCGTCTACAGTCCTCAGTAAGACTTCTAAGTAAAACTCATTTTAATTCTTTAAAATATTAATTTTTTGTTCAGTCAATAGGTAGGTAAATTCACAATGTTGAAAATCTTTAATAATTTTTCTCCAGTTATTTGCTTAAAGGTGTATAATTTGGTTTCAACTTTATCAGCGGTGTTTTCTTTCTTAGGTAATTACCCATGGGTACATGGGTTATTTTTCACCCTTTCGTGTATCTTAAAGATTTAATTTTTAAAAGAGGTATATAATTCCAAAAAAAGTCATTGTTGTGGGGAAAAAGTTCAATATTATTTCCATTTATAACTGTCCAAGAATATCTCGATGAAAATTAACTTTACCTTCTAAAACTAAACCATTTTACTAGTAAAAAGAAAAACCTTCCATTCAAAATAAAATGTGAATTCGATGAAATACTAATACCTTAGAAATGTAAAGATCAGCTTGTTTTAGTAACTCTCCAACAATTAGAACATTTGAAGTAGTACCATCTCCTGTGACATCATCCTGAGCTGTTGCTACTTTGGCTATCAAAGAAGCTGTTGGATGTTGAATTTGCTGGAAAAAGTAAGCAACAGATTAAAAGAGAGAGAGGATGAGATAAGGAAGCAGGCCACGAAAAACATGATAACCTAAGGGTCAACAGTAAAATTATGAAATAAGCTTCATTCTACAAGTTTACAAGTTCTATATTATCAATATTTAAACATCAAGTTCAAAATTTAAAAAGTGGAAAGTAATGAGGTCTGAACACATTATAAAAGCCTTTGCTTCAGAAGGCAATGGCATTTCTAAAATAAGATTAAATCCTTAAATCTCAAAGATGAATACATGTACTAAAATTGCAAAGGATTTTTTATTTTTCCATGATTACAAAGAACACAATGCAGTGCCCTTAAAAGATGTTATTAGTTTGTAAGTATCCCTAAGCTATTACTTGAACAAAGCTTTGGAAATAGCCAAAAAACATTTTTTATTGAGGTTTAATCCAACAAGCATATCTCCACACTGCAGCATTTAGCTGATAGCCTTGGCTCGAACGAGTTGCACTATGTTCCTAATTAAGGCTACTTAAGGTTTGTTAAAGTCAGTAGCATCAACTCACCATCTCATGGAGCAGCACACTGCCATCTTTGGTGAGTTTGATGTCACCTGCACCAGAAACAAGCCTGTTCAGAGAACAGTGATGTCATTAGCCTCACATGGCAAGACACTCCCAGTGCTTGCCACTCTACTGTCCTTACTACAGGGAACTGGGCTTGGAAAACCTCCACTGTACCATGGGGAGATACCATACCATAGTAATCACCACCATTTGCAGTTCACAAAATCATTTTTCTCCAGATGGACTGCTTATGGCAATTTCATCCCAAGTGGAGCTTTTACAAGTTTAAAGATAAGAGTAGTTGGTGAGTTATGAACAGTGGTTTGGTCAAGGAAGAATACTTATAAGTCTACAGAGCACAAATTTGCAAATTTCCTGTAGGTTTTATTAATATATTTTGGTGAATGTTCTCATTCGGTCACTCAACTTAGTTTCCCTCATCCCTTACATTTATTAGATCACCAAGTTCTGTCAATTCTACAACCTAAATATCTCTTGAATCTGCCTCCTTCTCTCCATTCCCACTGTCATCACCATCTCTACCTTGGACTACTGAAGACAGCATCCTGGTATCTTCAAATTTGAATCTACCCTCCATACTACATTTATCTTTCTAAAAGACAATGTGACTCAGTTCCCTGATGAAAAAATCCTTCAACGATTTTTATATTCTTCATCATCTTTAAGGTAAAATCCAAACTAATTTAGCAATAACATGCTTAACCTTTCCCAGTCTCACTTGTATCTATCTTGCCTGCCTCATCTACCTTCCCACGAACAAATCTTTTTGGTTTTTTTTTTTTCTTTTTTATATTTTTGGTTGTGAGGAGGGGTGTTCAGTTGCCTTGTTTTTGTTGCGACAGAGTTTCCCTCTATCGCCTTGGGTAGAGTGTAGTGGTGTCATCATAGCTCACTGCAACTTCCAACTCCTGGGCTCAAACGATCCTTCTGCCACAGCCTCCCAGGTAGCTGGGACTACAGGTATGCGCCCGCAACACCCAACAGGTTTTTTGTTTTGTTTTGTTTTTTTCCTTTCTTTTTGGTAGAGACAGGAGCCTAACTTTGCTCAGGCTGGTCTCAAACTCCTGAGTTCAAACAATCCTCCCTCCTCGGCCTCCCAGAGTGCTACGATTACAGGCATGAGCCACCGCACCCGGCCAACCCTTTTCGTCCCTTAATACATCACGTTTTGGTTTTTTCTGTTGGATTTGCAACATTGGGCTTTCTTATTCCTGAAATTACTCTACCTACAAGGGTTTTACTCCCTTCTCCAACTGATGAATTCTTATTCTTCTTTCAAGACTGATCAAACATCACCCATTGAAAGCCTTTTCCTTCTGCCGTGAGTCCCTTTCCTCAGTATAATTACATGCAGCTACATATAATTAGCATATCTGTCTCTACCAAATCTAACAACAGAAACTGTATCTTGGTCATTTCTGTGTTCCCAGCATCTAGTACTTAAGTGCCCTCTTTTACGACTAATTTTATTATTATTTTGCTCGTTCCTGTGAGGACGTTATCTCTCCTGTTATACCCTTTTGCCCTCACTAGTCTCTTTTCCTCACTCTTGTCTAAGAAAATGGAGCTATATAAATATATGCTGAAAGGCTGAACAGATAGGAAGAACCATAGGCACAGAGCATTCAAGTAACTTGCCTAAGTACTCACAGCTACAAGGTTACGGAACTTGGATTTGAACCCATGCCTTGCTGGCTCCAAAGCCCGTGCCTCTCCACTCCAACGTACTGCCATACAAAAATAGGATTATCTGTCGAATTTATAGACTACGGGCGTACAGTCTTAAAGAGCAGAGGAGTTTGATGCTTTATGTTTCCTATGAGACACTAAAGAAACTGACTTTCTAATTGTACATGAACTTTAACGAAAAGGGGGGACATCACAGCTTCATTCATGGGGCCCTTTCCTCGGGGAGGCTTTTCTACTCCTCCCCCAACGAGCTAAAGACGCTCTCAGGGCAGGAATGAGAACCAGGGAAACCAGGCCCCGGGTGCGTCCACATCGCTCCAACGTCCGTGGAACCTCTACCTCAGAGGGCGCCCCGACAAACCCCCCAGCCTAACCGCCGCCTCACATTTTCATGGTGCCCTTAGGACCCAAGTTGGTCCGCAGCACATCCTGCAGCCCTCGGGCGGCGCATATATTGATAGCCAAGGCCGCCTGCGCCCGCGCCACCTCAGCCTTGGAGTTTACGGCCTTTATCGCAGCCATAGCCTAACGGTTAAGGGCAAAAACAGCCTCAGTTGCGATTCTGAGCATAAACCCTGGTGCCACGCCCTACTCTTCTGAGTCTCAGCCAATCATCGCCCTGACCGGAAGTGACGTTATTACACCGCGACGGAACAGAAACCAGAATCGCCCTCGGTCTGGTCGCCAAGATGGCGTCCTCCGCCTCTGCTCGGACCCCAGCGGGGAAGCGAGTGGTGAATCAGGAAGAACTGCGGCGGTTGATGAAGGAGAAGCAGCGTCTGAGCGCCAACCGGAAACGGATTGAATCTCCATTCGCGAAGTACAACCGTTTGGGGCAACTGAGTTGTGCCCTGTGTAACACTCCGGTTAAGAGCGAGCTCCTGTGGCAGACTCACGTCCTGGGAAAGCAGCACCGAGAGAAAGTGGCCGAGCTGAAAGGCGCGAAGGAAGCTACTCAGGGTCCTTCTGCCAGCTCAGCGCCTCAGTTCGCCAAGAGGAAGGCGCCGGACGCAGACGCCCAAGATGCCAAGAGAGCGAAGACCTCCTCGGTTCCTCAGGTACAACCCTCCACATCCGCTTTGCCCACCAACTTTGACGAAACAGGAAAGGAGTCCACTAGAGCGACCTCCAGTAAGCCTTCAGGACTCGGTTTACTCCCCGATTATGAAGATGAGGACGAGGAGGAGGAGGAGGAGGAAGAGGAGGGAGGAGAAAGGAAAAGGGGGGACGCCAGCAAGCAGCCGCCCGATTCACAGGGCAAGGACCATTCACTTTCTTCCTCGCGGGAGGTAACAAATAGTGTGCTGCCAAACGATTTTTTTAACACAAATCCTCCCAAAGCCCCCTTAATTCCTCATTCAGGGTCAATTGAGAAAGCAGAAATACATGAAAAAGTAGTGGAAAGGAGAGAAAACACCGCGGAAGCATTGCCGGAAGGATTTTTTGACGACCCTGAGGTAGATGCAAAGGTACGAAAGGTTGATGCTCCAAAGGATCAGATGGACAAAGAGTGGGACGAATTTCAAAAAGCCATGAGGCAGGTCAACACTATTTCCGAAGCCATAGTTGCTGAAGAGGATGAGGAGGGACGGTTGGACCGCCAGATTGGGGAAATCGATGAGCAGATAGAGTGTTACCGTCGGGTGGAAAAACTGCGGAATCGCCAGGATGAAATAAAAAATAAGCTTAAACAGATTCTGACCATAAAAGAACTGCAGAAAAAGGAGGAGGAGAATGCTGACAGCGATGATGAGGGAGAACTACAGGATTTGTTGTCTCAGGATTGGAGGGTGAAAGGGGCTTTGTTATAAGGTTTTTAAAGACCTAAGATTTTGATTTTTTTTTTTTTAACAGTTTCTGCATTGTATAAAAAGTGCTGTCTCTCAGTATATCGGTTATTTCATGCCTAGAGATTTGGGTATCTAACTGGGTCGTTAAGATAAAATGAACCAGTGAGCTGCAGCACTTTGGAAAATTAGTGTAAAATATTTTTGAGATAAGGCTGTTTTTGAAATTTTTGAAGTGTTACATAGCAAAATGCCAACTTTTCCACACATTTAACATGTTTGTATAATTTTGAGTTATAAATACATAGTGAAATATATATTTACTTAAGTAATTGTTTTGAGAGTTTTTAATTAATAGAAGTTAGACCAACAGGCATTTAGATTAATACTTTGTGCTATTTGGGATGTTTACCGCTAAATCAAACTCAAAAGGTTCGTTTTATTTTTTATTTAGAACACTACACAAACACATAAGTCACTGTAGGTTAATCAGTTCTCTTTCTTAGTATTCTTTTTTCATAAACATGCTTTGGTAGAACATTGAGAAAAATATATGCCAAACATGACCAGCCTCCTTAAACCAAAACTTGCCTTGACTAGACCGGTGCTTGTCAGATGTAAGTGCACATGAGAATCCCCTATGATGAAGTTTTAAGAAAAATTAAGGTGTCTGAGGCCTTACCTTTCAATAAATCTGGAGTGGGGCCTAGGCAGCTATATTATTTTTGAAAGCTCCCAGGTTATTCTTAAGTATGCCAGAGTTGGACAGTAACTGCCCTAAATCCAGAACCCATTTATATTTTTTTGGGCCTTGCTTTTTCTTTAAATAACACATTCAACAAATTTACTGTTTCTTAAATGCAAAAAAAAATTAGCTTTTATTTCTGTCTTATCCAGTATTAAATTTTATTTTATGGTAAATTAGGGTTCATGGTTTACGAGTTTTATCTATTGTAGGAAGGACATTTTAAGTTTTTCCAGCAGTAACAATTGGCTAGTGCTGGTCATTGATAGTTTAAATCACTCCTTCCTCCTTTGGAGAAGGAGGTTGAGGTATTCAAATATGAAAAGGGAATTAGCAGTGTTCTGGAGATAGAAATGCATATAGTATATTGAAATAAAAGTGAGCCATAATAATGATAGCTAAGACTTATCTAGTTCTTAATACAGGTCAGGCAGGGATCTAAGTACTTTACATATACTGACTCAGTCTAGTTTCACTAAAGCCCAGGTTTTATAGAGGGGAGTACCAAGAGATAAGATCTGAAAAGCTTTGACTGCTAGATGAAATAATTCTTTTCTACAGGCAATGTGGAAATATCTGGACGTTCTGAATAAAGAATTAACATCTGCAAAAAAATATGGAAGATTAGTTGCAGTATATAGAATGGAAGGAACACAGAGGGGAGAAGGAAGCTGGGAGACTCCTGGAAAACTACATTTTCAAAATGAGGTGACTAAGGTTTTAATTAGATATGGATTGGGAGAAAAGGAGTATAATTGAAAGAATTTCACAGGAAGAGTTAACATTTTAGTGAGTAGAAATGGGAGAAGAAAAACGGGGGATAAAGATGGGACTCAAGGTTTTGTTTGTTTTCAGTGTCAGTGCCTGAAAGAAGTTATCTAACACTCACTGAGCAGTTGATATGTGCCACAAATTAACTGTCCTGCTGTCTTTGGCACAAAGTCTTTCTTGAGCTACCAGCTGATCAGTGATAACAATTTTGGTTTGATGACACAGAGTGCCTGCCTCAAACAGATGAACCCAGACTCAGAATTTTCTGTTATTCATCACTTTATTATTTCACCAAGAAAGTACAAATACGGGTTGCAAGGGTGGGCCCAGTTCTACCATGGTTAATGATCTGGAGGAGCACTAATGCAAGCCATAGGTATATTTCACATTTTCTAATAGTCAATTAAAGTAAAAAGAAATGGGTGAAATTAGTTTAAATGGGGTTTTTTTGTGTTTTTTTTTTTTTTAATGAGACATAGTCTTGCTCTGTCACCGGGCTTAGAGTGCCATGGCATCAGCCTAGCTCACAAGCTCAAACTCCTGGGCTCAAGCAATCCTGCCTCAGCCTCCCGAGTAGCTGAGACTATAAGCACACACCACCATGCCTGGCTAATGTTTTTTATTTTTTAGTAGAGATGGGGCCTCACTCTTGTTCAGGCTGGTCTTGAACTCCTGACCTCAAGTGAGGCCTTCCAGAGTGCTAGGATTACAGGCATGAGCCACTGCACCTGGCCTATTTATTTTCTAAAAGTTGGGGAGATCTCTCTGTCGCCCAGACTGGAGTACAGTGGGATGATCATAGCTCACTGCAGCCTTGAACTGGGCTCAAGTGATCCTCCTGCCTCAGCCTCCCAAGTAGCTGGGACTACAGGCATAAGCCACTGCCCAGCTGATTTATTTACTCCAGTATATCCAAAATATTAATAATTAACATTTCAATATATAGTCAATATTTAAAGATTAATGAGATTTTTTTGTACATTTTTGAAATCTGGGTGTATCTATCTAGCAGCACATCTCAGTTTAGGCTAGCCACATTTCAATTACTCAATAGCCATACATGACTAGTGGCTACCATAAAGGACAGCACAGAGCGAAAGAGAACGGTATCCAGGTGAAAAAAATTAAAACACACTCAGGAGGTACTGAGCAGACCAATTTAAGTAGAGCAGAAAGTTCATTCCTGGCAACAGTAGGATTTATCATTGGAAAGGGAGATTATGGAGAATGTGGAGGGCCTTGAATGCCCTGCTCTAAGGAATCTGAACATTCTCTAAGTTAACAATTTATCCTTGAAGGTTGAGTCCATAACTGTAACACAGTTAAAGAGCTTAAGAATTGTCAGGTGTGTGTTACTGCTCATATGAACCCCCACTGGGCTTTTAGGAAGGCCAAAAAGCCCTCAAAATCTGATCCCAATGTTCTATCCCAGAGCAGCAGGGAGGGGGCCCTCACCATAATCAGTGCTCAGGGAAACTGATTGTTGAATTTGAGATCAGTGTGAACAGCTACAGGAGTTAGTGCATCCTTCCTGATCCTCCACACATTGGGAAGCTCCTTTATACCTTCTCTGAGCAAAGTCAAATAGGTTTTGGTATTAGAGTGAAAACCATTAACATTCCCAAATTATAAGAATTGGTCCTAAGGACTCCTTCCAGTCACTTCCGTTTTTAGAGAGCCCCCTAATTCAGCCAACATCACAATATAGAATTATTGTAAATGCTATAAAGGTATCCTCCCACTTCACTTACCAATTTAAATCAGTCTAACTTGGAAGAAAAAAATGCTGATCCAGCTAGCTTTCAAATGTACATTTGTCAGTGCCTAAAAATTTACAAACTGTATTTCATTTAATGATGGAAGTAATGACTGCTTTTTACACACCAGGGAACAAAATAAGAGGCTATGGAATTAAAAGTGTAGGAAAAAGATGTAATTTAGGCATAAAACCTTTAATAGTAACAATCACTAGATTAGTATGCAGTAATGGAAAGAACAAGGGAATTGGCCACACAGGACCTGCATTCAAGTTCCCACTCTGACCTTTTCTAACGGTTAACGATCTTGGGCAAGTCACCTCTCTAAAACTTAGTTTGTTTCACTGTAAGATGAGGAGGTACAATTCCTCACAGGCTTGTGGTCAGAGTCCAGTGAGACACGGACTCATTCTAATGAACACAGAATGAAATGTCTTAATGAAAATACTGTTTTCTGTCAACGAAGCACCAATTGGCCAGCTACTTTTCTGAATGTTGTGCTGCGGTTTTGAATGAATATATGGGT
>RJWJ010037743.1:0-15279 GCA_004363605.1 Indri indri
TTTTTTTTTTTTGAGACAGAGTCTGGCTCTGCTGCCCTGGCTAGAGTGCCGTGGCATCAGCCTAGCTCACAACAACCTCAAACTCCTGGGCTCAAGCCATCCTCCTGCCTCAGCCTCCTGAGTAGCTGGGACTACAGGCATGTGCCACCATGCCTGGCTAATCTTTTCTATATATATATTTTTAGTTGTCCAGATAATTTCTTTCTATTTTTAGTAGAGATGGGGTCTTGCTCTTGCTCAGGCTGGTCTCAAAACTCCTGACCTTGAGCGATCCACCCACCTCGGCCTCCCAGAAAGCTAGGATTGCAGGCGTGAGCCACTCCGCCCAGCCCTTTTTTTTTTTTTTTTTAGTTTTTTAAAGGCTGGTCAAGTGAAGCAGTGGGAGTGTTTGTACATTTCTTTAGGACATGCCCAAAGTGCTTAAGCACTTACCCATTTTTAATTGGTTCATTTGTGTTTTCGTCAATGATTTTTTTATTATTATGGATGTATTCCTTTTATATATCCATATATAACAATACATATAAACTATATATACATATATGTGCATTATATATCAATCATATATCGATCAGTACATATATCATTTTTTGTATATGGGTGTAACCTCAGATTTCCGGACGAAATCTAGGTGGCCAAAGGGCATTATACTTTTACCTGTTGCTGAATGAGACCTGAAAATACTTCACTAAAGATCTTAGTGTTTACGCTCATAAGTGGTGTAGGTCAGTACTTTTAGTACTTTTTCATCCTGCTATTGTGCTTGTCAAAGGTAAGATTCAGGGCTACACTTGCCTCATAAAACAAGTTGAAACTGTTACCTTCTCCCACATTTTCTGGAAGTTTGTGTAATTGCTTCCTGAATTTTTTCATAGACTTGATCAATGAAGCAATACCAACCTGCTGGACCTGGGGATGTTTGTGTAGAGGGCAAAGGGTGAAACCTTAAATCACACTTTCATTTATTTAAACAAAATGAAGCCATTCAGATTTTCTCTTCTTTTAGTTTTAGAAGGCTTTGTTTTCTAATAAAAATTTTCATTTCATTTGCCAGTGTTTCAAATGTAATGGTGTTTATATGCTTCTCTTGTGACACAGCCATATCTCTAGTATCCACAGTGATGCCACCTCTATCATTCTTGATATTGGTAATTTTTGTTTTTTCTCTTATTTTCCTTTATTATTCTAGCTTGAGATTTATTGGTTTTATTAATCTTTTCAATCAACTTTTGTCTTTATTATCTCTATCACATGTTTTCTACATCACTGATTGTTGTTCTCATCTCTTTATTATTTTTTCTTCAACTTACCTTAAATTACATTAAATCTTCCTTCAGACAGCCTTACGAGGTGAAAGCCAATAATTTTATGATAAACCTTTCCTTTTTTCTAATATGAAAACTTAAGACCGTGTATTTCCCTTTAAGCTACACCTCACAGATATTCATTATCTTTAAGTTATCTTTAGTTTCTAATTTCTTTTACAGTCTCTTATATGTAGCTTAATTTGTGAATATGTGGGAATTTCTAAATATCACAGTATTGTTTACTCCTTATTTAATTTTGTGATGCCATAACTTAAATATTTTTTTGCCTAACCCAAAGTCACAAATATTTTCACCCACTTTTTTTCTATAGGTACTATGGTTTTAGGTTTTACGTTAGGTCTCTGATACACCTTGAGTTAATTTTTGAATTGTCAATCGAGGTTCATTCTGTTTCCTCATGTGTATCCAATTGTTCTATTACCATTGCTAAAAAGACGATCCTTTTCTAAAAGACCTGCCTGTGCAACTTTGATGGAAAGTCATTGATCATGTCAGTCTGGGTCTAATTTGGACTCTGTTCTGTTCCATTGATCTGTTTGTGCATCTTTACTGGCACCCACGGCCTCGACTACCACAGCTTCACCTCAACCTTTGAAATGGGGCAGTGCCACAACTTTGTTTCGAGCAGGATGGCAAATTTGGTCTCTGTTAATTTATCTTGCCTAAAACAAAAATCTAATTCTTACAAAAAATATTTTTAAATTACTATTTATTGACTTTCTAGTTTGGAATAATGTCAGATCTAAAGAAAAATTATAAAAATAGTGCAGAGGATTAACCAATAACCTCACTTAGTTTCTCCTAAGGTTAACCTGTGAGAAGTTAACATCCGTGTTACCATGAACTGAACTATAGGCTTCATATTCAGACTTTCCCTTTTCCCACTAGTGTCCTTTGAATCTCCCAGGATCTTGCCCAGGCACCACATTGCGTTCAGTCATTGTGCCTCCATGGTATCCTCCGATCGATGGCATTTTTTCTGACCTTGCTTGTTTTTCGTGACCTTGCCTGTTTTGATCAATATAGGTCAGGTCATTTGTGGAAGGTCTTGTCTCTCGATTTTGGTTAGTCTGAGGCTTCCTTATGGTGAGATTGGGTTCATGGAGTTTCATGAAGAGTGCCACAGAGGTGCACCCCCTTCTTATTTCATTATCTCAGGAGGTACATGATTATCAACATGACATTGCTGGTGATGTGCACCTGGACCTCTTGGTCGAGGTGCTGTCTGCTGGGTTTCTCTATTCTAAAGTTACTGTTTCTCCCTTAGTGTAGTTTGTTTTGTGACAGTGAGTCTCTAAGTCCAGCCAACACTCAAGAGAAGGGAAATTAAGCTCCACTTCGTGAAAAGAAGCATATCCACATGTTTTATTTGGGATTCTTATTCATGACCCCCTCTGCCATATATTTATTTTCTCTATCATTTTTATATAAGTATGGATTTGTGTATAATTATATTTTAGGATACAATCCAATACTATGTTATGTATTTCCTTGCTCAAATTGTGCTAGCTTTGGCTATTGTGAACTCTTTCTGATTGGTTTCTGTGTCCTTTTGATACGATCCCCATCTTTATTTAACTTTTTCTTTTTTTCTTTAACACTTTCCTACTTTGTAGCACTATAATATACATCATGCTTATTCTGTATGCTCCCTGAATCAGCCATTTCTCCAGGCAGTCCTGTTAGAGATTATTTAGAAACTGAGACAGAGACACAAAGTGTGCTATGGCTACTGGAGTTTCACTGCTTTTTGACCCTGTCAGTGGGCAAAGGTAGGAAACATATGTATCTTAACTATGTGCTCACATGTCTGTAATTTCTGAATCTATTTGCTATTAAAGTATTTGTTATTAAAGTAAATAAGCTTAAGCCCCCACCATCCCCTGGCTTCTTCCTTGGACAATGAAAAATCTGGATCATTTGGTTAAGGTGATGTCTTCCGGGTCTAGCTATTCAAAAGTTACTATTTGCAGTAATTCATTACCTATAATTTATTTACTTGTTTGTCACACCCTAGCATAATTGTGAAGTGGTTTCAGTATAGCTAATCTGCATCTCTGTGAGAAAACAAGTTTACCAAATAAAGTGTAGTGACTAAGTATAACTCTTATGTCTTCAGTCTTACAGTGTTCAAGTAAAACAATCCTTTTTCTGATGTTTCTTAGATCAGCTCCCATTTTCTTTCCATCACCACCTTTAGAGAAGTTAATTTTAATATAGGTTTATTTATTTTTCATAGTCTGCATTCATCTTGACATCCCCTAATATCCTGCTTAATTTTTCTTTTAATTGGCATGTTTTCACTTTCCAAGTTCCCTGTGTCCTCTTTGCATTCAACCACTCCTGTCTTTGGTTTTAAGTACAACATCAACAGGGTACACGGTGGGAAAAAAATGAAAAACTGGACTTTATAAAAATTTAAATTTTTGGTCTGTGAAAATACTGTTAAGAGAACAAGAAAACAACTATGTATTGACAAAAAATATTTGCAAATCACGTATCTGATAAAGGACTTGTATCTAGAACATATGAAGAAATTTTAAAACTCAATGATGAGAAAAAATAAAGAACAAAATAAAATCATCAAAAGACTTAACAGACTCTTAACCATAGAAGACATGTGGATGGCAAATAAGAATACAGCAGAGTCCAGATTTCAACCACATAGAAAGGTTGCCACATGAATTTTAGAATGTCTAAATTTAAAACAAAAACCTGACAATATCAAATGCTGGCGAGTGTGGGGAGGCACAGGAACTCCCACACAGCCAGGACTGGATGCAGTGTGACCTAGCCACTGCGGATGACAGTCTGGCAGTTTCTTATACAGGTAAGCATGCCCTGCCCAGCAATCCCACTCAGGTGAATTGAAAATTTATGTTCAAACACACACGAAATGTCGAAAGATTGTTTTATTAGAAGTTTTTTTACATCGTCATATAAAATAACATTAAATATGGCATTTTATTTTTCCTAGTTTCCTTCCAAAATGCTTTGGTAAGTTCAACTGAATCATTTAGATATATTTAGCTATATTTCTTCAGATTTTCACCTAATATTTTATACAAAGATAGTTTGCCATCCACATATTTTACCAGAATTTGAATAAGCATGTTTTATTTACCCTTTGAACGCATTTGAATTTTGTTATTCTTATATTATTCAAAATTAAACCTAGATTTTAAAATTACTTAAATGACTAAACTTCTTTGCTAATTTGTAAAATGTATGGAAATATAAATATGAAGTGGATATGATAATAAAGAGATTTGTTATTTCAGAACCATCAATTCTGCTTTCCTTTGTCTACATTTTGCTGGGTGAGCGATAACAGTATTTCGGTTTATGTGACTATTCCTTGAAGCAGAGTTTATGTCAGCACTAGCTTCTCACCACAATCTCACAGCTGTGCCTCTTTTTATTAAGGCAGTACAGGCATTCAGGCTCCCTCCCTAGAGATTCCTCTTCAGTAAGTCTATAAAGAGGCCCAAAAATTCACATTAATAGGCTTCTTGTTCGACTCTGATCTACAGCCAGCATTAAGGACCATTTCGGGGCCTTGGTACTTATTTTTTGAATAATAAATGGCTATGTATGAATTATTAGTCTAAAAATAAGGACTAAAAATATTAAAAATATTGAGAGTGATTTCCTCCATAAAAAAGCAAATAAATGAAATTAAAGTCACTAATTCAATCTATACATGTATGTGTGTGTATATATTCATTTATTTCATGTTTATCTTCTTTGAACCTTCCTGAAAGATTTGTCTATAGTCATTGTCTCCACCTGCTGCTCTTGTGGATTCTCCTCAATCCATTCCAGTGAGGTTTCTGCCCCTGCCCTCCTAGGATTGCTCTGTTCAAGTCACCAGGGCTCTTGTCGTGGTCAGGCCCCGTGGCATACATGAGCAGCATCGATACTGTTGACACCACCTTGGTTCCTGAAGCACTGCATCCTCTGGGCTGTGAGGGTGGCGCACATTGTTAGTGTTCCTCCTACTTCACTTGGTGCTTCCTCTCATCTCCTTTTGTGTTTCTCTCTCTCATCTGGATCTCTGAAAGCTGGAGCACTGCAGGTTTTAGGAATAAGCACTCTAATCTCTGTGTAGACGCCTCCATTCAATCTCCTCTGGTCCCATGACTTTAAACTTCACTTACACACCAGTGGCTCTCAATCCCCGTTCTCTTCCTGAGCTCTGTTCAAGATGGCCAAGACTGCTTACCTGACAACACTACTTGAATATTTTATAAGCATCTCAAACCTAGCACAGAAAATAGAACTATTGATTCTTTCCCTTCATAAGTAAAGAAATGAAATAAACTACCGTCTGCTCCCAGTATGCCTCAATATATGAATAGAAATCCCATCCACTCAGCTGCTCAAGTCCCAACCTGTAGTCTCTTCTCCCACCATGCCTCAATTACTATCCATTCATTCTTATCTGTCTGGTCTCTGCAGAAATGGAAGCACATAGTTCTCTCCATGGCCATTGCTGCCCTGCTGTGTAAATCCCTAGCATTTCCCTGGATTCCTGAAGAAGCTTCCTTAGTGCTTTCCCTGACCCCATTTTCAACCACTCTAATTCATCCCACAGTGCTAAAACATGAGTCATGTCATCACACTCCCCACCTTAAAATTCTCCAATACCATCTTACTGAATTTGTGATCAAATTCTCACCCTTCACTTACAACACTCTAAAGGACCTGATCCCTGTCTGAGCCACTAATATTCTTCCTTAAAGTCTGTACCTAGCTGGCTCTTTCTCCTCAGCCTGCCTCAGTTCCAGTATTTCCTGCTCAGAGGAGCACTGCTCTGGATAACCTAACCTGTGTGGTACATGAACTCTTCCTCCGGTCCCTTCACCCTGGGCTATTCTTTCCACTTTATGGAAATCAGTACAATGTGGAATTAGTGCTTTCATTTGTATATTTTCTACCTAATTGATCTCTCCTTCTGCCCTCTGTCTGTAGCTCTGACACACAATGAATCCTTAATGATTTGTTTAAAAATGAGGTAATTTCATCAGTGACTTTTCTGAACATTTCGAATTTAACAAACTTGTTGTCTGGTATAGCACACCTTGAAGAAGCATTGTTCAAAGTTATGTTTGAAGTAGGCATTTCGTTCAATCCTACAAAATTTTCTAGGTTAATGTTTCTAGCCAGGATCCTGGGAATTAACCCGTGTGACCATATCCTTTTGTCAGTGCTTCTGATGAAATGTGGTGTGACTTTTGCTCTCCAGGTTTCACTAACACGGAGGACAGATGGAGGGCTTTCTGTTCAGTGTCCCAGTCACCTCATTTCAAAGGGAATTCCAATTTTTAAGCCTCGTTAAGGTATATGGTGTCACTGTTGATCCGCAGCATAGAATAGCTGTATTCTAAGTCCTGATCCAGGAAATCAGTCTTAAATTGTACTCTCTCTTGTCAAGAAAGCAAAAAGCATCTTTAATGGAGGTCTTACTCAGGAATACGTTACACATCCATTCTTTTAGCTACACTAAAGTATACTCTAAAATTAAACCAGACCAATGAAGTTATGCACCCAAACAGTGACATATTGGTTCTCCCTAAATTGGTTTTGCAGATTGTTTGCTACGTGATTCTCATTAAAACTTGCATCTGAGCACGTATTGTATATATGTGTGTTAAAAAGTAAGAGAATATCTAGTACAGTTCGGTACAAAAAAGTGTCCATAAAGACACTTTTAAAGGGCATCTGTAATGTGAATAACTCTTTGATGCACTGAATAAATTTCTGCTACCTCATTTACTAGGTCTCACTCTATTTGGGAAATATTTTCCAGAAACATCCTTCCCACTGCTCAAATGTAATTGTTCCCCCCTTTCATTCAGTATTTCAATGTCAAGGGAGGAAAAGAAATGATCACAACTTTTTTTCTTAATAAATAATTTAGTAGTACAAAATCTAGCAAATTTTGCCTGCTTGAAAGCCAGACAGAAAATTTTGCTTCAAAGAGAAAGTGATATTATTATAAGAGTATTGGAAATCAGAAGCACATAAAAAAATTTCTGACCAGATAAATTTTCTATCAGATGGAGGCTGTTTGTGAATACAATGCCATTGTTCTAGGCAATGTGAGGCTCTGTGGACTTTAGAAAAGAAACAGTGAAATTCATCTTGTTTTCCCAGACCTTTGCAAAATGCCTATCATGGGGTGTTTCAGAAATATCTGTTTCCTGGCTAACTAAATTTGAAAATGTTTAAATAGCAATATTACAGCTATACTGTAAAATACTGTGAAGCCATGAGAAATAATGAAGTAAACATACAAACATTTACAATTATAGTGATACAGAAAGAAATGACATAATGCTTTTGTGAAAAAAATCAAGTTAGAGATCAGTAAATACAATATGAGATGATTCTGAAATAATCAAGTTCTTTAAGGATGAAGAACTCAAACATTCACATGTTGCTCGTGGGGATGCAGAAATATCTTGTAAAGTCAAATGTACACTTACTGTATGACCCAGTAATCCTACTCTCATATGTTTAAATAAGAGAAATGAAAACACATGTCCACAGAAAGACCTGCAAAAAATGCTTATAGCAGGCTAATTAATCATCACCTAAATCTGAAAACATCCCATGTATCTTTGAACTGGTCAATGGAGAAACACATTTTCATACATCCATACAGAGTTTCTGTTTCAGTGAGTCTGGGCCCAGTAATTCAAATTTTAAAAAAAGTTTTCAGGTCATCTAAAAGCTGCTGCTTCTGAAACCAGACAATGAACGCCATTGATTTAGAACATAATTATTATAATAAAGAGTTAGGAAGTCAATCTCTCAACCTACTTCTTTACAATGGTACTAATGTGAACAGGTATTTGCACAATGATGTTAAGATGAAAACAATATCTCTGCTTCAAAAATGACTATACTCCCACTCATACCCACACACGCACACTCACACATACACACACATACCACACATACACACACATCATACATAAACACTCTCTCTCTCTTTCACACACATACACACATGCACACTCAAGTTAAACAAAATGAACCAGAACAGAAAAATTTAGCTGAGGCAGGGAATACTACCTGGAGCAGTTCATTAGAGGCAGAAGAAGACTAACCATGAATACAACTGGAAAGAATCCAATCCTGTGTGCGACAGTCTCGGATCCCTCCAGGCGCCCTTCTTCGTAACCACCATAACAACGATTGAGGCAGTTGCTCCCTCCCTAAATGTTGGAGTTCTGTCTCACAGTTCTGCATGACTTCCAGCATCAATAGAACAAAGGTTTGCCTCATCAATGCTTATTGGTTGATTGATGATATTTGATCAACTGAACTGGCTTTATAGAACAACATACTGTCTTAATGGCATCATAAATTGTGTGACATTTTATTGCAACAGCTATCTCAATTTTTGAATTGTTTTCTTTACTGTATGGAACAAAAACACAAAGCTTTCTTGGGATGTGGGAAAAGATTCAGACATCAACTGAACTTGCAAAGATTAATCCAAACTGAACTAAACTACTGAGCTATTTGAGCTTATTCATCACTAAACATCACTGTGAAACTTCCTGCAAACAGTCTCATCTTTTTTAAACTCCAGGGACTCACTCCCAGCTCTGGTGCTATGCAGTTGTGCCAGGTGTCTGGGGAATGTGCACAGTGGGCGCATGAAAGATAATTATCTGTTTCTTCAAACATCCCCATTGTGGAGTCCATTAAGTTAATCCAGCGTCCCATAAACAGAGAGGGCCCTTTTTCTTTCCCTTGCTAAACCATCCAAGAGCTGGATAGACCACAACGCAACAATGAATCTGTTCTAATCTTGTTAAGTCTTCACTAATGGACTCTTAAAAAAAGAGTTAGAGTCACTTTAGCATATATTTGGGGATTTTAACTGAGTGTAACATCGGCAGATAGGACACAAGCGTCAAGCATTCTGTTTCTAGGTGAATGACATCTTCTCGCATATTACACAATTCTAAGAGGCCAGTCAACATGTGTTAAAGCCTAAAAAATTTATGCCCTTTGATTAAGTTTGTCCACATTTAGGATTTACCTTAAGGAAATAAGCCATATATAGAAATCATGCATATAAATACCAATAGAAATTTTATAGTTAAAAAACCAAATTGCATGTTTAAATATAAATGATTGGTTGGATTAATTTTGGTATGTATATTCAGTATAATATTTTGCCATTCAAAATTGTTTAAACATTTTTTTTTTGTTTCAAAATATTAAGGGGGACAAATTCTTTAGATTACATGGATCACTTTGTGATGCTTGAGTCCCAGCTATAGGTGTGTCCGTCACCCAAATAGTGTTCATAGGACTCATCTGGTAGGTTTTTTTCCCCCTTCCCTCCTACTTTCACCTCCCTGGTTAATTTCCACTGAGTTTTACTTCCCTATATGCACATGTGTGCTCGTTGGTTAGTTCCAACTTAATAGTGAATACATGTGGTGTTTGTTTTCCATTCTTGAGATACTTCACTTAGGAGAATGGTCTCCAGTTCCCTCCAGATTGTTGCAAAAGGTATTAATTTGTGTTTATTTATGGTTATGTAGTACTTGATGAGATACATAGACCACAATTTATTAATCCACTCATGAATTGATGGGCACTTGCACTGATTCCACATCCTTGCAGTTGTGAATTGTATTGCAATAAACATTCAAATGCAGATGTATTTTTGATGAAAATTCTTCTTTTCATTTGGGCAAATACCCCATAGTGGGACTGCTAGATCAAATGGTAGGTCTACTTTTAGTTGAGGAATCTCCATACTGTTCATCATTCTCTTTATGGCTGAGTTGTACGCCATGGTTTACATATACCACATTTTATTAATCCATTCATGTATTGATGGGCACTTGGGTTGATTCCATATCTTTGTGATTGTGAATTGTGCTGCTATAAACATTCCAGTGTAAGTGTCTTTTTGATAAAATGACTTTTTTCCTTTGAGTAAATACCCAATAATGGGATTGCTGGATCTAATGGTAAGTCTGCTTTTAGTTCTTTGAAGTATATCTATAGTATTTTTCCATAGAGTTATACTAATTTGAAGTCCCACCAACAGTGTAAAAGTGTTTCTTTCTCTCTGCATCCATGCCAGAATCTATTGCTCTTGGACTTTACAATAAAAGCCATTCTGCCTGGAGTAAAGTGATATCTCATTGTGGTTTTAATTTGCATTTCCCTGATGATTAATGATGTCAATCATTTTTTCATATGTTTCTTGGTCTTTTGTCTTTCTTCTCTTGAGAAGCTTCTGTTCATGTCATTTTTCCACTTTTTAATAGGGTTGCTTATTTTTTTCTTGCTGGTATGCTTGAGTTCTTTGTAAATTCTGGTTATTAGCCCTTTATTGGATGTGTAGCTTGTGAATATTTTCTCCCATTCTGTAGGTTGTCTATTTGCTCTATTGATTGTTTCCTTAGCTGTGAAGAAGCTTTCTAGTTTAATCAAATCCTACTTATTTATTTTTGTTGTTGACATGATTGCCATAGGGATCTTAGTCATAAATTCTCTGCCTAGGCCTATATCTAGAAGAGTTTTTCCTACATTTTCTTCTAGAATTCTTATAGGTTCATGACTTAGATCTAAGTCTTTTATTGATCTTGAATTAATTTTTGTGAGTAGTGAGAAGCAGGGGTCCTGTTTCATTCTTCTGCATGTGGCAATCCAATTTTTCCAGCCCCTTTTATTGAACAGGGCTTCTTTTCCTCAGTGTATATTGTTGTCTGCCTTGTCAAAGATCAGTTGACTATATATGGATGGTTTTATATCTGAGTTTTCTGTTCTGTTCCATTGATCTATGTCTCTATTTTTGCACCAATACCATGCTGTTTTGGTTATTGTAGCCTTGTAGTATAGTTTGAAGTCTGGTAATGTGATTCCTACAGATTTATTCCTTTTGCTTAAGATTGCTTTGGCTATTCAGACCCTTTTGTGGTTCCAAACAAAACGTAGAATTATTTTTTCATAGATCTGTGAAATGTGACTTTGGTAATTTAATGGGGATGGCAATGAATTTGTAGATCACTTTGGGTAGTATGGGCGTGTTAACAATGCTGATTCTGTCTATCCATGAGCATATGTTTTTCCATTTGTTTGTATCCTCTGGAATTTCTTTCCTCAGAGTTTCATAGTTCTCCTTGCAGAGATCTTTCACCTACTCTGTTAAGTATATCCCTAGGTATTTTATTTTCTTTGCAGCTATTGTGAATGGTATTGAGTCTTTTATTTGACTCTTTCCTTGACTGTTATTAGTATATAGAAACACTACTGATTTATGTACATTGATTTTATTTATCAATTCCAGGCTACTCTTGGTGGAATCTTTGGGATTTTTCCAGATACAAAATCATATCATCAGCCAAGAGTGATAGTTTGACCTCCTCTTTCTGGACTTGGATACACTTATTTTACTTTTCTTGCTGGATTGTTCTGACTAGGACTTCCAGCACTATGTTGAATAGAAGTGGTGACAGTGGGTATCCTTGTCTTGTTCCAGTTCTTAGGGCAAATGCTTTCAACTTTTTCCCATTCAGTATGTTGTTGGCTGGGCATTTGTCATTTACGGCTTTTATAATTCTGAGATATGTTCCTTCTATGCCTAGTTTGTTGAGGGTTTTTATCATGCAAGGGTGCTTGATTTTGTCAAATGCTTTTTCTGAATCTATTGAGATGCTCATATGGTCTTCATTTTTGCTTTTGTTTATGGTGAATCACATTTATTAATTTCTGTATGTTGAGCCATCTTTTCATCCCTTGGATGAAGCCCATTTGGTCCCGGTGAATCATTATTATTATTATTATTACTATTTTTTTTTTTTGAGACAGTCTCACTCTCCCACCTGGGCTAGAGTGCCATGGCATCAGCCTAGCTCACAGCAACCTCAAACTCCTGGGCTCAAGTGATCCTACTGCCTCAGCCTCCCAGGTAGCTGGGACTACAGGCATGCACCACCATGCCTGGCTAATTTTTTTCTATTTTTAGTTGTCTGGCCAATTTCTTTCTATTTTTAGTAGAGATGGGGTCTCACTCTTGCTCAGGCTGGTCTCGAACTCCTGAGCTCAAACGATCTGCCCGCCTTGGCCTCCCAGAGTTCTAGGATTACAGATGTGAACCACTGCCCCCAGCCTGTTTTTTTGATATGCTGTTGAATTCAGTTTGCTAGTATTTTATTGAGGATTTTTGCATCTATATTCAGAAGAGATATTAGTCTGTAGTTTTCTTTTTTTGTGTTGTATCCTTTCCAGGCTATGGTATCAAGGTGATACTGGCTTTGTAGAATGAATTGAGGAGGATTTGTTCCTTCTCAATATTATGGAACAATTTCTATATCATGG
The DNA here is from genome assembly GCA_004363605.1 of Indri indri. Lineage (NCBI taxonomy): Eukaryota > Metazoa > Chordata > Mammalia > Primates > Indriidae > Indri > Indri indri. The sequence goes on from RJWJ010037743.1 coordinate 12,693, forward strand.
GTACCAGTTCTTCTTTGTTTTTCTATTGAGGATATTTGCTTCTATATTCAGAAGGGATATTGGGCTATAGTTTTCTTTTTCATTGTGTTATTTCCCAGCTTTGATATCAAAGGTGATACCAAAGATGATCACCTTTGATCATGGTGATATTGGCTTCATAGAATAAGTTGGGAGGATTTTCTCCTTTTCAGGATTATGGAATAACTTCTGTATTATGGTTGCCAGTTCTCCTTTGCCAGTCTGATTTAATTTGGCTGTGAATCCATCTGGTCCAGGGCCTTTTTTGTTCTTTTTGCCAGGTTTTTTACTACTGTTTTGACCTCACTGTTCATTATTTGTCTGTTCAGGAGTTCTATTTCTTCCTGGTTGAGTCTTAGGAGGTTGTGTGTTTCTAGGAACTTGCTCATTTCCCCTACATTCTCTCTTCTAGATATGTAAAGATTTATGTAATATTCATGGATGCTATTTAGTATGTCTGTGGTATTAGTTGTAATGTCACTTTTTTCATTTCTGATTGAGTTAATTGGGTCCTTTCTCTTTTGTTCTTGGTTAATCTAGCAAGGGGTCTGTTGATTTTCTTTATTTTCAAAGAACTAACTTTTTTTTTGTTAATCCTTTGTATTTGTTTGTTTGTTTATTTGTTTGTTTTCTAATTCATTTAGTTTTGCTCTGACCTTTGTTATTTCTTTTCTTCTGCTGGCTTTGAGTTTGGTTTGTTCTTCCTTTTCTAGTTTATTGATGTGTGACATTAGGTTGTTAATTTGTGATCTTTCTGTCTTTTTGATGTAGGCATTTAAGGCTATGAATTTTCTCCTAAGGAATGCTTTTGCTGTGTCCCATAGATTTTGATAGCTTGTGTCCTTTTTGTTATTCAGTTCAAAGAATTTTTTTGATGTCCATCTTCATTTCATTCTTGATCAAATAATTGTTCATCAGCAGGTTGTTTAATTTCCATGACTTTGTGTAGGTTTGAGTGTTTCTCTTGTGATTGATTTCTGTTTTTATTCTGCTGTGGTCTGAGAAGGTACATCATATGATTTCGATTTTTTTGAATTTCTTGAGACCTGTTTTGTGGCCTAAGATATGATCTATCTTGGAGAATGTCCCATGTGCTGCTGAAAACAATGTGTATTCTGTAGTTTTGGGGTAGAATGTTTTGTAAGTGTCTGTTAGGTCCATTTGATTTTGAGTTTGGTTTATGTTGGGAAATGGAGCTAAGAGACAAGGAAAGTTTCAGGAGTTTTGTGGGGCTTTGCCTTAAATGAATCTGTGGACATGTTAGCTTGCAGACCAGAAGCTGCTTAGCAACAAGGGGGGCATTCCACTGATCAGGGACATCTGCAAGGTGGCACAATCTCAAGGCTTGCAAGTCATCACCTGGAGCTTATGCAAGGTGGAGCTCAGCATTGGGCCCAAGGCTAAAAAAATGATCAAAAATGCCAACCCAGCAGATAACTTGCAGGTGGAACTATCTTAAACTTCAAGGCTATTCCTGCTTCACTCCTGACCGCATGTCTTGGCATATAGAGATAGAGCATATTAGTATACAGACTCAGTGTTCTTGCTTTATGCAATTTTATCTTTAACTTGTATGCTCAGCTAGGTCTATTCCTAACTTAGGGCTTAAAATATTTATCTTAGAAAAATTTTGTAACTGTTTAGTCTTATAGAAGGAATTAAGTAAGGGTCCCTTGAAACCCTTGGGGAGCCTTGAAACCTAAATGAATGATGTGTACACATAATTCTAAGACCAAGGACAACTGCTTGATGTAACAATAAATACCACTATGGGACTTCACTCAGTGCATCCTAGCTCATGAGAATTCTGGAGGACCCCTGACTCCCCCATCACTTTAAACTACACTTTGTCTCTGTCTCTATTATTTCCAAATCTCTTGTGACGATCCTGCCTGGGACCTGTTTTGCTGGGAGAGTAGCTAACTCCTGGCAGGTTTAAGTCCACTTTTCCGTATTTATTTTCTGACTCATTGATTTGTTAAGCTCTGACAGTGGAGTATTGAGGTCCCTGGCAATTATGATGGTGCTATTTATTTCTTTGCTTTGCTCTAGTAAAATCTACTCTATGTATCTAGCAGCTCCTGTGTTGGGTGCACATACATTTAGGATTGTTATGTTTTCTTATTGAATTGCTTCCTTTACCATTATATAATGAAACCCTTTGTCTTTCTTTACCTTTGTTGGCTTAAAGTCAATTTTATCTGCTATGAGAATGGCTATGCCTGCTCTCTTTTCATTTTCATTTCTGTGGAATTTTTTTTTTTTTTTCATTCTTTCATGTTGACTCTCTGTGTGTCCTTGTGGCTTAGATGTGTTTCCTGGAGACAGCAGCTGATTGGGTTGTGTTTTCTCATCCATTCAGCCGGTCTGTATCTTTTGAGAGGAGTATTCAGTTTGTTAATGTTAATTGATAACATCGATATGTGGATGTTGGTCTGTTCATCCTGTTGGATAGTCCCTTATTGCTTTGTTTTATATCTTATTCTATTGTTTTATAATAGTTGTGAGTTTGGGGGATTTTTAGGTGAATTTACACTGGTGGATATATGTTGTCCTGATTTGTGTACAA
>RJWJ010037744.1:0-15361 GCA_004363605.1 Indri indri
AAGCAAAAAAACTCATGTAAATTATTTAGATAAAATTATAATGCACTATTTTAAATGCTATATATATATTTTATTCTACATTGTGTTATTTTAAATCCATTTTGTAGAATAGAAAGATTATTTAATTGTATAATTAATCCATATAATATTTAGGTTATGAATTAATTTTATCATTATGTTTATCCTGTGATTATTTGGAAGATAAGTTCTTGATCAGGAAAATAAACTATCCAAAATTGCATTGACCATCCCTAAATAAAGATAAGCGTTAATTGAAATGCATACTTGTTTCTCTGAAGAGACTACAGCAGCAAATGATTACTATACTAATTGGTTGCTGTTATTGAATAATGTTTGTCTTTTCATCAAACTAATTGAAGGCAACCAACATTTACTGAAATGATATTCTAAAAGTAGAGTAGACTAGGATTAGGTTCTAAAGGGAATTTTATGCCATATGTAGTGAGTTGAATGGTATTCTCTCAAGATTCATGTCCACTCACAGCCTCAGAATATAATTTTATTTAGAAATAGGATTTTTGCAGATGTAATTAGTTTAGATGAGGTCATACTGTGCTAGAGTAGGCCCTACCAGAAAGAAATTGACCACATGAAGAAGCAAAGCAGAGATAAAAGTTGTGTTGCCAGAAGCCAAGGAATGCCTGGGGCCACTAGAAGCTGGAAGAGGCAAGAAAGGATTCCTGCCTGCACCTTTCAAAGGACGCATGGGTCTGCTGGCACCTTGATTTCAGACGTTCAGTCTCCAAAACTATGAGAGAGTAAATTTCTTCTGTTTTAAGCCACTGAGTTGGTGGTACTTTGTTACAGCAGCCCTTCAAGAAATAAAAACACCATGCTAAGAAGTTTATATAGACACAGGCTATTGTCTGGAAGAGTTATGGGTATGATTGGCTGAGCAACAAAGAAGTTTCTTTAGAGAAAGCCTCAAGCATCTGATCATCAAGTGGATGAAGTGATGTCTGGAAGCAAAACAGTGATAAGCATTATTAGAGAGGGCCACCAAGGCTGTAAAGCAAAAACATCCACAATCCACAAAGTGAAGTTCAGCCAAGGACTAAAAAGGAAACAGTTGAGCAAATGGGAACAAAGTATACCAGTCATATAACACAGAATGATGCTGTTAAATTTTGTGTGTGAGAGATACTGAAGGATTTTATGACTTTGGTCACACATGCAGTATGATATTGGTGCACTTTAAAATAAATTATATCATACATTGTTCTTTTCTTCATTCTTCATTTTGTTCACTTTTATTACGAATAACACCTGGAGTGATTTATTTTTTAATATTTATTACTTTTTCTTTCTGTGGTCAAGTTAATATGAGCAATTTGTGGGTAATTAAGAAATTAACCCACCTGGACTTTCCCTCTATTCTAGGGTGCATTTTAGGTGCATCAGTTGAAGTAACTTTCTTCTTACCCTATCCCTGAACCTCAGTATGGTTTATTATTTGGTGATACACATAATGACTCCAAATATGTTTTTGATCTCACTTGCATAGATAGTGAAAATGTTATGGGGGGGGGTCCACAGTGAGTATGATTCATGATGGCACTGCCATAAAAAGGGCCAATGATATATCCAACTTGGTTCATGTCTTGCTTTGACCCCCTCTCCAATGGCTAACACATTTGGCCTATTACTTGTCAGGGGCTCAATAAAGGAGTAAGAGATAATTCAACAGAGAAGTGAGAGGGTTGACCTTTGTAAAGACAGAAAAGTGATCTAGGTACTAATCATAGAGTTTTCACAGTGATTACAGATAGGGGTAGGGGGTTTGAGTTACTTGTCAAGATAATATCCTCACTGCATGTCTTTGTCTATTGGCCTGTCGGATTTAAGTTTGGAAATAGCAGGGCTTTGCAATGCCCTGCTAGGCAGTGATTTCCAACAACTAACATAGTGATACAGATTAGAAGAGGGAAATACGGTGTCTTTGTTTAAAAATATATAGGATGAAAGGAGTTGTAAACTACAGAGATATAAAAGAACTTAGTAGCTCACCTATCAGTTATTTCATAGATTAATTCAAAGGTTCTGTTTAGAGACCTGACTGAAGCATTAGTTTGATCATATGACTTCATGCTGATAAATGAAAGATAGGTGCCACAGAGATTTCCTATCCAGAAGGACAACTCCCCAGAAAGAGGAAAGTTGAATTAAGTGGAATAGGCTGTAATTATCTGGCATGGCAGGCATCATCTAGTTTCATTAATCTTTCAATCAACATATTTTTAGGGCTTCCTATAAAGCAACCAATACACCAGGCACTGGGATACAAAGCCTTCGGAGACTTGCTGTTACAGGAGGTGCGATGTGTGACAGAATTATAAACAGCAAATTATAGCAATGTGATCATTCATTCATCCATTCATGCATATATTCCACAAATGCTCGTTAACACCTTCTGTGGGTCAGGCATTTGTACTAGGTTTTGAGAATAGAGGGATGAAAAATGCATGGTTCATGCCCTAATTGAATTTATAGATATTAAACAAATAATTACAAGAGCTCTAAACAACTAAAAAGAAATGCAGCATGCCATAGAAATATTTAACATGTGAGCCAACATCATGGTGGTGGCTGGGTAAGTTTACCTGGAAGAAAGGCTGCCTGTATTGAAACAGAAGGATAAATAGGAGTGGAAATTTTGAAGAGAGTACCCTGCACATAAAGAACATCATATAATACACCCGAGTTAAAGAGTATGAACTCATAGAACTGAAAAATATTCTATTTGACTTAAGCATATATTTCTATAAGGAAAATTATGAGAAAAGAAGCTAAATAGGTGGGCAGGTGCCTAAACACACAGCCTAGAGAAATTGCTAAGAATATAGGTATTAATCCTTAAATCCTTAATCCTTGAAACCTTAATCTGTATAAGCAATGGGAAGCCATTGAATCAATGAGGAGTAAAATGACCAGATGTACGCTTTTAAATTATCACTGAAGGTGCAGCGTAGAGTCGTTGTAGGGGATCAGAAGCTGGGCAACTAGCAATGAAGGTATTGCAGTGTCCAGGAAAGAGATGATGGCTTTGACAAGGATGGCGGTAATGGAAGAAGAAGTGGATGGTTTCAAGAGACAATAGAATTCAGAAGATTGGTGACTCATTAGATGTGGAAGATGAAAGATAAGGAGCCTTTAGAATAATTCTCAAGTGTCTGACATGAACAAGGAGTATCTATTGTACTACTTACAGATGGCATATTGGAGGAGAAGAGTTTATTGCATATTAAAGCGCCTTTAAAACATCAGAGTCATGATCTGAACAGGCTGCTCTGGGCTGTTTAAGGCAGCAGCAATCTAAATTGTCTATAGGGACAGAAGTAAATCCCAGTTTTCTGTTTGTTATGAAAGTGGAGTCTATTTATTGTTTCACTTCTATCCCATTCTTATGTGAAAGCATCTTTCTTCAATTTAGAAAATTTTACTACCTTACTCCAAAAGCTGCAATGTTATTACTGGCCTCACTTCTGTGGTCAAATCACAAACACCTCCTGGAATTTTTGAATGTGGAACTAGGAAGTATCAAAGTAAATAAGTAAGTCCCTTTCTGGTGGAAGGGGATGTAAGTGTGAACCAGCAGCAGTTGGTTGCCATTTCCCTTGTATGTGGAGGAAGAAGGTTGCTGTAATAGAGAGGGAAGCAAGATTAGTAAATTACTACTCTTAGTGCAGAGTTGTACTCAAGAAACCTAAAGGCGTTACTGAGGATTATACACAGATTAATTGGGAAGAAAATTAAGACACAGAAATGGCTTATGCTATCAAGTGAAAGATACACTAATATTTCTGTGGCCATGCTTTTTTTTTTTTTTTTTAAAGTGAAGCTGTTGATATAACAATGCTACGCTGATACGCTGACTTGGCACTGAGTATACTCTGTTCTCTGCTTCTTACTGTATGCATCGAGAAAATGGGGAGTCCTCTTCCTGTTTTCTGCTAGTCAAGGAAACTTTTCTCACCCTAAAGCATTATTTCATGCAGATTCTGATTTTGTGGCAACCTGATCCATATCTGTGGAATATAGGAATGAGTATGGAAAGCATACTTTTTTCTATATTGGAAAGACCACAAGGCTGCTCCAATGTAAATAAGTTTGGAAAAGTTAAACCTTCTTAAAATAGCCAAATGGGAGAAAGAGCTACATGTTTATATTGTCACTTTAAGGTCCCTCCAAATACATAAAAAAGGGCTCACATCTAGCAATCAAAACTGGCCGTATTATCTTCTCAGCCAGGTTCAGGAAAAGTGGTTTATTTTCATCCTTCTATACACACAGTTATGAAAGATCACTTCAAAATACTCATAGGATCATTTTACTCATTAACTGTCACACTGATAGGGACAACAATAAAGTGATATAGTCCTCCTTAACTTTGCATCAACCTCTGTTTTTAACATCTGGAAAAATCACACTGATACCCTCTCTGGAATATAAGGCTACTCCAGAACTGAGAGCCTTCCAGCAAATTCTCCTCTTTGAAATATTTGTCATTATGAACACAGCCTGGATTTTAGCTGTCCTATCAAACATTTATAACTGAATCACTAGGTGTGTATATCATTAGTGTTTATTTAGAAAGTAATATGACTAACTGAAAATGAAATCTGCTATAGATATAAACTACTCCAGATTTCAGAGATTTAGAACTAAAAAGAGAATGTAAAAGAAATCATTAGTATGTTTTCAATATTGATTAACTGCTAAAATAATATTTTGAATGTATTGGGTTAAAATATATTATTAAAATTAATTATACTTGCATCTTTTTATGTTTTCAATTTCAAAACGTTAAGGGGATACAAATATTTTAGGTTACATGTATCACTTTTGTAATGATTGAGTCACAAGTAAAGATGTGCTGGTCACCCAAATAGTGTTCATAGTATCAGCTAGGTAGGTTATTACCCCTCCCCTGGTTGATTTCCACTGAGCTTTACTTCCCTCTGTGCACATATGTGCTCACTGGTTAGTTCCAATTTAATAGTGAGTACACGTAGTATTTGTTTTTCCATTCTTGAGATAATTCACTTAGGAGAATAGTCTCTAGTTCCATCCAAATTGTTACAATGGGTATTATTATAATACATTTTTTAGTATTTCTAGATCTGTGAAGTATGACATTGGTGCTTTGATGAGGATTGCATTGAATTGGTGAATCACTTGGGGTAGTACGGAATTTTTTTTATTTAGTATGGACTTTTTTTTTTTTTTTTTTTTTGAGACAGAGTCTTGCTCTGTTGCCTGGGCTAGAGTGCCGTGGTGTCAGCCTAGCTCAAAGCAACCTCAAACTCCTGGGCTCAAGCAATCCTTCTGCCTCAGCCTCCCAAGTAGCTGGGACTATAGGTATGCGCCATCATGCCCGGCTAATTTTTTTTTTTAATATACATTTTTAGTTGTCCAGATCATTTCTTTCTATCTTTTAGTAGAAATGGGGTCTCGCTCTTGCTCAGGCTGGTCTTGAACTCCTGACCTTGAGCAATCCACCCACCTCAGCCTCCCAGAGTGCTAGGATTACAGGCATGAGCCACTGTGCCTGGCCAAGTATGGACATTTTAATGATGTCTATTTTACCTATCCATGAGCATGCTTTGCTTTTCTAATTGTTTGTATCCTCTGCGATTTCTTTCTTACAGTTTCGTAGTTCTCCCTGTAGAGATCTTTCACCTCCTTGGTTAAGTTATATTCCTAGGTATTTTTTTTTTCACTGTAGCTATTATGAATGCCATTGAGTCTTTGATTTGACACTTGGCTGGACTGTAACTAGCATACAGAAATGCTACTGATTTATGTACGTTGATTTTATATCCTGAGAATTTGCTGAATTTCTTCACCAATTCCATTAGACTCTTCGTAGAATCTATGGAGTTTTCTAGATACAAGATCATATTGTCAGCAAAGAGTGATAGTTTGACCTCCTCTTACCCAATTTGGACACCCTTAATATTCTTCTCTTGTTGATTGATCTGGCTAGGACTTCCCTCACTATGTTGAATAGAAGTGGTGACAGTGAGCATCCTTGTCTTATTCCAGTTCATAGGGGGAATGATTTCAACTTTTCTTCATTCAGAATGATGTTGGCTGTGGATTGTCAGCTATGGCTTTTATAATTCCAAGGTATTTTTTCTTCCATGCCTAGTTTGTTGAGGGTTTTTATCATGAAAAGATGCTAGATCTTGTCAAATACTTTTTCTGCGTCTACTGAGAGGACCATATGGTCTTTGCTTTCGCTTTGTTTATGTGGTGAATCACATTTATGGATTTATTTATGTTGAACCATCCTTGCATACAAGGGATAAAGCCCACTTGGTCCTGGTGGATTATTTCCTTGATGTGCTGTTGATTTTGGTTTGCTAGTATTTTATTGAGAATTTTTACGTCTATATTCATAAGGGATATTGGTCTATAGTTTTCTTTTTTGTGTGTGTCCTTTTCTGGTTTTGGTAGCAAAGTGATACTGGGTTCATAGAATGAGTTAGGGAGGATTCCCTCCTTCTTGGTATTATGGAATAATTTCTGTATTATGGGTACCAGGTCTTTTTGTAGGTCTGATAGAATTCAGCAGTAAATCTATCTGGTCCAGGGCTTTTTTTGTGGTTGTTCTTGGGAGGTTTTTATTACTGTTTTGATCTCACTGTTCATCTGTTCAGGAGTTCTATTTCTTCCTGCTTGAGTCTTAAGAGGTTGTGTTTCCAGGAATTTGTCCATTGCCTCTATGCTGTCTAGTGTATGCACATAGAGATTTACATAGTATTCATGGATGATGTTTTGCATCACTGCAATATCAGTTGCAATGTCATCATTTCTTTTTTGACTGAGGATATTTAGCTACTTTCTCTCTTTTCTTAGTTAGTGTAGCACGAGTTCTTTCGATTTTGTTTATCTTTGCAAAGAACCAACTTTTAGTTTCATTAACCCTTTGTTTGTTTGTTTTCCAGTTCTAGTTCTGCTCTGACCTTTGTTATTTCTTTTCTTCTGATGGCTTTGGGCTTGGTTTGATCTTCTCTTTCAAGTTCTTTGAATTGTGAATATAAGTTATTAATTTTTGATCTTTCTATCTTTTTGGTGCAGGCATTTAAGGGTATAAATGTTGCCCTTAGGACCGCAGATTTTGATAACTTCTGTCCCCTTTGTAATTCAGTTCAAGGAATCTTTTGATTTCCACTTTAATTTCTTCATTGACCTGATAATCATTCAGCAAGACGTTGTTTAATTTCCATGACTTTGTGTAGGTTTGAGTATTTCTCTTGTAATTGATTTCTAGTTTCATTCCACTGTGGTCTGAGAAGGTACATGGTATGAATCCATTTTTTATGACATATATATATATATATATTTATATTATTATGCTTTCTTGTTGGAAAACTCCCTTTACTGTTACATAATGACCCTCTTTGGTTTTCTTTAACTTTGTTGGCTTAAAGTCAATTTTATCTGATATAAGAATAGCTACTACTGTTCTCTTTTGATTTCCATATGTATAGTATAATTTTTCCATCCTTTCCACTGATTCTGTGTGTGTCCTTGTGATTTAGGCGTGTTTCCTGGAGATAGCAGATATATGGGTTGTGTTTTTTCATCCATTCAGCCAGCCTATGTCTTTTGAGAAGTATATGCAATCATTATCATTGATTGATATCATCAATATGTGCGATGTTGGTCTGTTCATTCTTTTTGGTGGTCCCTTATTGCTTTGTTTTACCTTTTGTTCTATTGTTTTATAGGAGTTGTGAGTTTTGTTTTTTTTTTTTTAGGTGAATTTACACTGGTGGGAATCTGTTGTACTGATTTGTGTACAGAGCTGTTCTGAATATTTTGTGCAGGGCAGGTCTAGTCATGGAAAATTCCCTCAGTTTTTGCTTGTCTGGAAAATCCTTAATTTCTCTGTCTATTGTGAAAAGTTAGTTTTGCAGGATACGAAATTCTAAACTGGCAGTTTTGTTTATGTCAATCGAAGATGGGGCCAAATTCTTTTTGACTTGTAAGGTTTCCACTGAGAGGTCTGCAGCTAGTCTAATGGGTTTTCCTTTGTAGGTTATTTGATGTTTCTGTCTTTCTGCTTACAGAATTTTTCCCTACATTTTGACTTTGGTCAAGTTTATTACTGTGTGTCTTGGAGATAATCTATTTTCTATAAATATTCCCAGTGTGTGATGTCCATCTTGTATCTGTATGTCTGAATTTCTGGCAATACAAGGGAAGTTTTCCTCAATAATTTCCTCAAATAGTTTTTCCATGTTTTTAGTTTCTTCTTCATCATCAGGGATACCCATAATTTGAATGTTAGTTCATTTCACATGGTCTCATATCTCTCTCAGTGATTGCTCAGATTTTTTTATACTCTTTTCTGCCTCTCTGACTGGGTTTTTTTCAAGAGCCTTCTCTTGAAGCTCTGAGATTCTCTCTTCTCTTTGATTTAGGCTGTTCTTAAAACTTTCTGCTATGTTATGAAATTATCTAAATGAGTCTTTCATTTCTTTAAGTTCTTTTATATCCTTTCTTATGTCATCTAGCTCTGTAGTGGTTTTTTTTTTCATTCATTTTCTAAAATTTTTTTGGCTTCATTTTGTTGGTTTTCAACATTCTCTTCAATGCCATTCATCTTATTTGCCATCTATTTTATGAATTTCATTTCGGTCATTTTTGGCAATTTCCTTATTGGTGGGGTCACTTTTATAGCTCCATTGTGTTCCGTTGGTGGTGTTTAACTATTTTATTTTTTCATGTTGCCAGGGTTCTTTTGATGGTTTCTTCTCATCTGGCTCCCCTCCTCTCAGCTCTCAGTTAATAGGTTTGCAGAGCACCTGTTCTGCTTTATTGCAGATTTTCTCGAACGAAGTCCAGGAGTGATGGCTACTCAGGGCTGGAGGGTCCTGAGTGAAGTGTTGGACTTTAGTGAGTTTCTCCTGGCCCAGTAATAGTGATGGGGACTCAGTAGTGGGTTCTTGGGTTTCAGGTACTATTCTGGTGTCTCAGGGGTGGAGTTGCAGGCCCTGCAGAAGCCCTGGAGCTACAGGGGCAGAGCCTTGACTTGGGGACAGCAAGAGCTCCAGAGCTGGCTCTAGGCATTTCAGAGGCAGAGCCACCCTTATTGGGTTCTGTTCAACCAGCATGTAGACTCCGTTGCCCTGTTGCACAGTCTCAATGGCTCAGGGTTCATGTAGGTGGGGTGGTGCTGCTGTTTGTCCCAGGTTCTTCTCCCAGACTTAGGACCTACTGATAAAGTTGTGCCAGGCTTCCCAAGTGGTGCCTGTGGTGTCTGAGGCTCCTGTTCTGTTCAGCTCCCATGCCAGGGAGAAGGCATACTCAGCCCCCAGTCATAGGGCACTACACAGGGAGTATCTGTTCCCTCCCCAGCTTGGCAGAGGTGATGCAAATTCTATTGCTATACAGTCAGGTTGGTGTGGGTTGCGGAAACCTGAGATTGGCAAGCACTAGCTCTCTGCCACACCTGCTTTCTGGTGGAATGTGACTGCACAGACTCTGAGCAGCTCTCCAATCAGCCCAGAGGTCTGCAGTGGAAGAGGGAGACACCTCACAGACAGATCTGCCTATAACTTTTGTTTCTGTCCTAAAAAGTACTATCCCCTGAGTTTCTTGTTTCTGCTGTCTCCTTCTCTTCAAAGCAGGGTGAATTGTACTGGGATCCCCAGCTCAATCTCCAAGGTGATGGGTGATGCTTGTGGGTAAGAATCAGCCACACCCTGTTTGATTGATTTGGTAGATGCTGTAATGAGCTATAGAGTTGTTCTCCCTGTCAGTCGTTGATGCTTGCAGGACAAAGCCCACTGCAGCGATGTCCTTTTGTGCCTGTGATAAACTCTAGTCTCTAAGGTGGAGCACTTGAATGCCCCATGGTTTGGGAGGGGCCTTTTAGCTCCTAGGGGTTGCTTGATCTCCCTAACAGTAGAGGTGTGTAGAGGGGCTAGATTAGGCATGGTTAGGTTGTGTGTCTGGAAGACTTTGCAAACCCTTGGCAAAGTTCAGAGGTTGCCTTCCCAGCCCACTAGGGGGAGGCACTGGGAGGAGGGTTAAGGCTAGCTCTCCCAGCCAAAAAGGCTGCTTGTAAGTGAGGGGCCACACTTCCTATACTGGCTGTAGGGAGTGAGCTCCACTCCTCTTGTTTTGTCCCTGCCCTCAGACCGTGAAAACACTACACCTGTTTGCTATGGTGCTGTGGGCTGGGATCTTCCTGCCAGAGGACCTGCCCTAGTCCAACAGCACGGCTTTTCTGTGCATGTGGAGGGGGGCGTGGATGGGCGCTTTCCCAGTTTGTGGAGTACTTGCTATAGATGCTAAGCCTTTAGATTACTATAGTGAATTGGACATAATTATTCTGCTTCATGCAGTTTGTAGTTTAAGCTTGAGAGGAAAATCATAGTTTTAAGTGTATTTTTTAAGTGCAATTATGAAGTTCAAGTTGCTCTGGGTACACTTAGAAGGGGCACCAAACCTTGATTTGAAGAGTATCTAGAAAGAAAAGTCATTCTAGAGAAAATGACATGTACATTGAGAGTCAAAATGGTAGTAAGATTAAGCTAGTTCAGTTAGGCTACTTCAAGCCGGAATAAAGTGAAGACAATGTGCGAAGGTCATGAGGTAAGATAAGTGAGACATGTGCTGTATCCATGAAATGGATCATTTGGCTGGACCATGGAGCTATGATGCTGGATTGTCATTTACTTAGGCTAAACAGGTAAAGGTGAGCCATATTATAAAAGACTTTTCAAGTGATAATAACAGTGTGCCTTTTTGCTAAAGTCTTCTATTATCATATTATACCTTTGATACTATTTGATTAATTTTTAGTACACATTTTATCTTCTTAACAATACAAAAAAAATCTAGTAAGAATAAATTACACAACTCCCAAACAGTGGAATATTTGGCATCAGTTTAATAAAATAATGAGATACATGTATTAACTTGGACAGATATCTGGATTTATTTTTTAAAGAAGACAACTAGTTGTGTAACAGCGTGCTTTGTATGATTCAATGTGTATAAAACAATGTGGCTATATATGCATAGAAAGTTTCAGGAAAGATACTCACAGACTGTTGACAATGACTACTTCTGGGGAGTATAATGACAGTTATTGTGGTGAAGGAAATATACATAATATACAATGTCTGCAAAAAGAGAAAAAGGGATAAAAAAAAGCTTTATCAATCCAAAGGAAAGCAAAAAGGATAAAAAAGAAAGGAAAAATAAACTAATACATTACACAAAATAAAATTGCAACAATTCTAAATATCATTATTCTTAATAAAAATAGCAGATTTAATAAGTGTATTAGAAATTAAATTTTAGATTATCAGAAAAGATTTGAAAAATCCTGTTAGATGCTATTTGTGACATGTCTAAAAAAAGGACAAAAAGAAAATGTAAAATCAGAAATTCTGAATAGACCTATGATATACATAAAAATTAAATTAGTAACTTACAAAACTTCTTACAAAGAAAACATCACTAGTTAATTTTACAAAAATATTAAGGTGATTTAATTTCAGTTCCTCACACTCTTCCAAAAGATAGAAAAGGAGATAATGCTTCTTAACTCATTCTATGAAGGCAGTATTATTATTACATCAAAAACAGATAAGAACCTCACATGAAAAGAAAATTATACAACAATATTTCTTACAAATTTATATGCAAAATGTCTCAATAAAATACTAGCAACATATATAAAGGATTACACATCAAGTATGATCTATCCTGGGAATGCAAAAATTTGCTTGACATCCAAATATCAATCAATGTCATACACCGTATCAACAGAAACAAAACCATAGGATCTTCCCAATAGACATAAAAAGCATCTTTTCTATGACAAAATCAAACACCTTTTCATGATAAGATATTAAAAATCTAGGAATATAAGAGAAATTCCACAGTTCATGAAACATCTATAGCTATCATTATACTCAGTAGCTAAGGATGAATGTTTTCCCCCTACTATCAAGAAAAAAGCAAGGGTATCCCTAATCACCACCTCTGTTCAAAATTGTACTAGAGGTTTTACCAGGGATATTAGGGAAGAAAAACTAGCAAAAGACATTGAGATTGGAAAATAAGAAGTAAAATTACCTCTATTTGCAGATGACATGATCTCATATATGGACATTTCTAATGTATTCTCAAAAACAAGTCTCAGAACTGCTGAGAAATGAATGAAAAATTTACTAAAGAGATAGACAAATTAAAAAAAAAACAAATAGAACTTCTAGAGATGAAAAATTCATTTAGGGAAATACAAAACACAGTGAAAAGTTTTAAAAATAGACTAGACCAAGCGAAGAAGGAATTTGAGAGCTCGAAGACACTCTTTCAAATTAATCCAGTCAAAAATAATAATAATAAAAAGAAACAAGAGGAATGAACAGAATCTATGAGAATTATGGGATTAGGTAAAATGATCAAATATAAAAATCATAAACATTCCTGAGGGTGAAGAAGAAAAAACAAAAGGCCTGCAACACCTATTTGCAAGAAAAATTGAGGAAAATTTCCCTGGTCTTGCTAAAGATTTAGACATTCAGATACAAGAAACTCAACGAACATCTGGGAGATTCATTTCAAAAAGGGTTTCACCAAGGCATTTAGTCATCAGATTGACCAAAGTCAACATGAAAGAGGATCTCCAACGTGCCATGAGGCAAAAGCGTCAAGTATCTTGCAAAGGAAAAGCCATCAGACTAACATCAGATTTCTCAACAGAAACCTGAAAGGCCAGAAAGGAATGGAGTCCTATCTTCAGTTTCCTTAAACAGAATAACTGTCAGCCAAGAATTCTGCATCCTCATCCTAAAAAAACTAAGTTTCATAAATGAAGAAGAAATATATTCTTTCCCAGACAAGTAAAGACTAAGGAAATTTGTCACCAGTAGACCTGTCTTAGAAGAAATACTTAAAATGTTCTATGCATGGAACAGAATAATTGATACACACTAGTTTAAGAACACACAAAAGATGAAACTATATAGTTTTATTTCTGGGTTCTCTATTCTGTTCCATTGATCTATATCTCTACCTTTATACCAATACCATGCTGTTTGGTGACAGACACACTAAAAGCCCTGACTTCAGCATTATACAATTCATCCACATAACAAGAACATTTGTATACTCTAATATTTTGAAATAAAAATTATACAGAATAGATATATTAGGATTAACATAAATAAAAAAATAAAAACAACTTTTATATTTCAGAGAACACCATCAAGAAAGTAGAAAAAATCCACAGAATGAGAACAAATATTTGAAAGTCTTATTTCCGATTAGTGATTTGTTCTCAGTATACATATACAGAAACTCTAAAACTCAAAAATAATCAAACTACTCAATTGAAAATGAGCAAAAGACCTCAATAGGCATTTCTCCAAAGAAGATATATAAATGGCCAATAAGTACTTGAAAATATGATCACCATCATTAATTATTTTGGAAATGCAAATCAACACTACATGAGATACCACTGCCCAATCACTAGGCTGGATATAATTAGAAAGACATACAATAACAAGTCTTGATAAAGATGTGAAATTGGAGCCTCCATACATGGCTGATGGAAATGCTAAAGTGTCTTAATAAATAAGATCATATTTATTTATTTTATTTTATTTTATTTTATTTTTTTATTTCAGCATATTATGGGGGTACAAATGTTTAGGTTACATATATTGCTCTTGCACCCCCGCCCTAAGTCAGAACTTCAAGCATGTCCGTCCCCCAGACGGTGTGCATCGCACTCATTATGAATGTAATACCCATCCCCACCTCCAGCTTCCCATCTGCCCGACGACCAGTGAATGTTATTCCTATATGTGCACTTAGGTGCTGATCAGTTAAAACCAATTTGATGGTGAGTACATGTGGTACTTGTTTTTCCATTCTTGGGATACGTCTCTTAGCAGAAGGGGTTCCACCTCTATCCAGTATAAAACAAGAGGTGCTATAGGTAAAGAATTTATGAAGTAAGACCATATTTAAATGGTCAGCAGTGGTGGTGAAGGTGGGTGTCAGGAGTTATCCTATTTAATGTAAGGTTGTTATTTCAGCATTAAGGGAAAAACTCTAGGCATCTCTCACAATATTCCCTTAATATTTCCAATATTTTCTTTATTCTGAGAAGTGGGCCTACCTTAATCTCCTATTTATATTTAGCTTCCTGTGAATCTCTTTCCTGAGCCTTGGCTCATTTCATCTAACTTCCTTACCTAGCTCACTCCTAGCTAGCTTGAAGTTTGAGCTTAAACGTATCTCCCATAGGATGCGCTTTCCAAAACCAAGTTAGTCATGTTTTCCTGCTATGTGCTCTTATACCTACCACTATTTTCTCAGTATCAATCACACTTTGTTGTTTTTACCCGTTTGCTTTCTCCACTTGTATATAGGACATCGGAAACTGAGAAGGGGGACATTAGGAAGGAGTGAGGAATAAACACTTACTCCTCTGGTACAGTGTACATTATTCTGGGGACAGGCACACTAAAAGCCCTGACTTCAGCATTATACAATTCATTATACAAGCTGTCGAATGTATCAGCTGGGAGCTTCTGGGAGCCAGCCTCAGAGATTGACTCTGGATTACTTACATAAACATTAGAACTTTAGAAAGATAAAGTGAGCAGGTACAGAGCCAGAATTGGCAAAACGACTGGAGAGAGGATTGGACAAAGAACCCAAGACACTTGCAGTATAAAAAAAACACAAACAAAAAAATTACTAGGAGTTCATTTTAGGATGTTAGTGATGCAATAGAAAATGCAACATTTTCGGATTTTTCAACATTCTGGTTAACATTTCCACTGGAAAAAAGGGAATTTCCAAATGACTAAGAGGATCAAACACCTGGCCTTCATCAAAAGAAGAAGAGTATACCTTGATTACAATCCCTGGCAGAGTGTCTAATGGAAAAGAGACAAATGACCAAAAGAAAAATGGTCAGTTGGAGGAGCAATAGAATGGATTCAGGGCAGATACAATATTTGTTAGGCAGGAAAACCAACATATATCAATTCCAGTGAATGCTCAGAATTGGATCCCTAAAATAATTGAAGCTCCTGACAGATTGTGGGTAAAAGTATGAGGCCCACAACATGCTATTTCTCTTTTTCTTTTTCTTTTTTTTTATTGTTTGTTGTTTATAGGGGTACAGGTGTTTAGGTTACGTATGATGCCCTTGCCCCCCCTTCCCCCCAAGTCCCAGTCCCAAGCATGTCCATCTCTCGGAGGGTGCGCATTGCACCCTTTGTGTATGCATATATCCGTCCCCTCCTCCCCCTCGCCCCTCCCCCTTCCCCCTCCCTCCCTACCCGAC